>PVKB01005014.1:0-114638 GCA_004027205.1 Ctenodactylus gundi | reverse complement strand
ATAGGCTTTGCCACCTGCCACTGCTTGTTCCTTGTGCCCCCAGCAGCTCCTGCCCATCAGGGTGTGTGGGCGGGGGTCTCAGAACTCTGAGTACCCTAGTGTGTGAAGTGAGCCAGGTGCCAAGCCCTGCTTCTCCTGCCTGGTGGGAGAGGCTGCTGAGGTGCCCTGATGTTTGGTTTCCTAAGACAGAATTCATGCACGTCTTCTCAATCAGCCCCGAGCAAGATGCTCTCGTAGGGCAAAGAGGCACAAATGGCTGGGCCCAAAAGGTCACTTGACCCTGTTGGCCAGAAGAGATTGAGCCCGCTCTCAGTGCTCATCAGAGTGGATGTAGCAGAGCCACAGCACCAAGCCATGGAAGTCGCCGGTGCTCCTCCAGAGCAGCGCTCAGCTCACTATCCCTTCTGTCCTCTGGAGGTCAGGTCCCTGCTGGGAGGCCAGTGCCGCCTGAGCCGTCACTGGGAAGGGCACCAAGCTGCTACCCCCAGTCAGCCGTTTCCGACCTGCTCTGCCTCCAGTTGGGTGGATCCACACTGTCCCATGCCACCTCATCACCCGGGCTCCTGGTCATAGTCCTGCAGAGCTCTGCCCTTGAAATGTTTCTGCCACTGTGATAGTAATGCCATCTTTCTGGGTCCTCACTGTTAACCTTGTTAGACCCCTGCTCATCATCATCATTATTATTATTATTATTATTATTTTTGAGTCAGGCTCTCGCTCTGTGGTCCAGGCTGGTCCTGAATTCACTTCAGAGCCCAGGCTGGCCTTGAACTCAAGGCAATCCTCCTGTCTCAGCCTCCTGAGTGCTGGGATTACAGGCGTGTGCCACCATGCCCAGCGTATGTGGTGCTGGGGAATCGAACCCGGGTACTTAGCACTTAGCTTAGCGCTTGCTCAAGCGCTTTAACCGTTGAGCCATTCCTCCACCCCCACCCCACTCCTTTTTAAAAAAATAATTATATTGTAAAAAAATCGCATGACATAAAATTTAGCATTTTTTTTGGTAAATACATTAATTCCAAATTCTGTAACACATTAGAACCGTGGGATTTGGGGGATCAGTGAGCATCTATGCCCACCCCTTTTTCAGAGGTTCACCCCTTTCCTAGCTGACCACTGCCTCTCTTTCCACCCTGCCATTCATGCTGAGGCCTTCTTATGTTATTATTTTTGAGCATTTCATAAGATGGATATACATCTATAGTCAGTCTTTTGTGCCTGTTTCATTTCGCTGAGCATTATTGACTCTAGGTAGCTCCGTTTTCATTCAAATGCTGTATATCTGTCTTTCTTGATGGCTACATAGTATCCATTGTGTATAGATACCGCATCTTCTTTAACCGTTCGTGTATGGACGGGCAGGTAAGTTGTTTCTAGAATTTGGCTGTTATGAATTGTGCTACTATACACATGGATATGCATGTGTCCTTTTGGTTTGTTGACTTTATTTCTTTTGAGACCTTTTCAACCCAGCCCAACCTGCTCAGCATCTGCTGCAGTGCTGGCAGCCCCTCACTGAGTGGCCTTCCTGGAAAGTGGGCTCATTAGCACACTGTCCTCTACTTGAGCAGGTAATTTCCAACACCTAGACCCTGTGGGCCCTCAAGCTGTCCTGTTTAACCTTCCACCCAATCTGAGGAGGACATGAGCTCCCAAAGATTCCTCACCACAGACCCCTGGCCCCCACTCCCAGTGAGACACCACAGCACAGCCCTTCTTCAGCTTGGCTCTGAGCCCCAGCACATCATCAAGGTGAGGCCAGAAAGGTCCTGCTAGGTTACATGCTGGTAAATGGCAAATAACAAGGGCAGGAGCATTTGGGGGGGGGGGGGGAAGTGAAAGGTAAAGGTGGGAAAGGGTAAAGGTGGGAGCCTCCACCAGGACTGCCCAGGGTACAAGTGGTCCCCAAGACCTAAAGCCTCAAGAGCCCCAGTTCCCCGTGGAGCAGCTGACCAGCAAGAGATGAATGTATGGTGGAGTTAAGACACTCGCGGAAAGTGTTCCCAACATGCAGACTTGCAGAGATGGAGACATGGAGTGACTTGGGCACAGAGCCAGTCACTCCCACTGTGGGACCCCAATGGAGGTGAGGCATGGGTGTGACACCTGGAGTCCCCTGGAACATGCCAAGTGACCCAGAGGCAGGGACACACGTGTCCCTCTGTCATTCACTCACCAACTATTCAGCACCTCTGTGGCCAGATACATATAAGAATTGGACAGGTTCCTGTCTTAAGATGCTCAAAAGCACCTTGAGAAGAAATAGCTCTAAAAATATCCTCAGGGGAAAGTGTTTGTGCCTGGGCAGGTGTCTTGGGGTTCACTTCTGCATGTCATGGTGGGGAGCAAGTAACTCAGCCCCTACAGCCTGCCTACCCTCCACCATCTGCTTTGCCTGCCTCACCTGGCCCCAAGAAAGACAAGGTTCCTGGGCGCAAGCCCCTCAGCTGCCTTCCACTTCTTCCCCACTTCCCACCCCCTAGGCCCAGTTTCTCTTAACAGCTGTGGAAACAGGTGGAGCAGGCAAGGTGTGCAGTGTGCTGCTCCCTCAGAGACCACTGGCAGGAGGAAGACATGCCATGAGGCGCTTGGGAAAAGTGGGCTGTCTCGGGAGGACAGCTCAGAGCCTGGAGGGACACCCAGAACAGGCTATGCCATGTGCACATCACAGGATCCACGACACAACCCTTTCTAGTCCTTTTCTAGAGTCATGTGAGTGCCATTCTAGCCAGGGTTGGGAGGATTTGTGGTGAAGGGCTGTCCCTAGCTGGGCCTCATGGCCGGGCTGCGGGACGCACAGGAGAGGGGTCTGGAGAAGGGAGCGTCGCTGGAGGCTGCTCCTCTGACAGAGCACACTTCACAGCGCACTTTAGGAGTTGATCTTTCCAGGTTGGGTGGCTGATGCTGACTGGACGGCATGGGAACCAGCAGTCAAGGAACCTCCTGTGGCTTTTTCCCCATGAAACACACACCCACACGTGCTGTGCACTGCAGAAAGGTGGGAGACCTGTCTTTTTGGAAACCCCAGGGAAGGCAGTGATAGCAAAAGAGGAGGAGGCGTGTGCAAAACATGTAAATTTCCTCATCAATATGCCCAGTATGGTTTCTGGGCTCCGCTGCCAAGGTGCCACTAATTCTCCTGAGGGGCTGCACCACATCCATGTGTTAATTAGCAGAAGGCACGGGCGCAGGCGCTGACATCACTGCCCTGCACAGACTGACTTCCTTCTAGGTTTCCTGCTAGGCATTTCTCTGGTGGGGTCTAGGCTCTCCCACACCCACAGGGCTGCCCCTGCCTCTCCTACCCCAGTTTCTGCACAGTGGTCCAGCTTCCGACTGGAAAACCCTGTCCAACAGCCTATTCCAGGACGGTTTTCCGTCAGCCTCAATCAGACATGTCCGCTGTGAAGGCTCCTACAGCTGTCCCTACAGGTTCCACTGCTGGTCTGTGAATGCCTGGGCCCTGCAACCATTAGAACTCTAGAAACATTTGTTGAACAAACTGGCCTTTCCTGTTTGTTCCATTCAAAGCTGGATCAACCCACAGGCCAGTGTCCAGTGTTAGCAAGACAGTGCAAAGGCACAGAGCCATCTGTTTTGCCGAAGAAAAAATCTGTTCTCTGACTCCAGATCCTACCACCAAAACCCAGGGGCCACTCCCTGACAGCATCCACCTCCCTCAGAAACTAAAAGGAGCAGCACCCCCACCAGGCCCAGTAAACTCCTGTGGTCTCCCCCCCCCCCCCCCCCCCCAGTTAACCTTACCTATAGTCCCCAGGTCTGACGGCTCCCGAATTCCCACTGGCAAGGCTGTAACCTTTCCTTCGGTGCCTAGAGTGGGGACCAGATATGGCTGCTGACCGCTAGTCTGTTTCTATCTGTTGTCCTCTCACAAGTGTCCTGGTGGAAGTTTCTTGCTGTTAGCTACCGAACTTGGAGGAAGAGATCTTGAGAAAGTGGACTTCCTGAGGCTGAGGTCTTAATCCCATTTCAACAGCGGCTGGTTGAGTAAGCAAAGGCAGCAGGAGCTAATGATTCACAGTCCCAAAGAAAACTATCACTCAGCCTCTGCTGCGACTACAACAAAGTAATTAACTGTGCATCTTAATTAGCTTTGAGGGCATGGAGTAAGGCCCCTCTGGGTCCCTAAGGCCCAGCCTCCACCAACAACCTGGGATCCTGGCACCCCAGGAGAGAGGGCTAGTCACTTCTTCCCTCCGCCCCGAATTCCAGCCTCTGTGTTCTCTGGGCAAGTCCAGTGGGGGCCCAGGAACAATTCTGCTGTGGCTCCTTTCCTTCTCTTTCCTCCTGCCCAGACTAGATACCCATATGTTAGCAGGAGACTCCATACCCCTACTGCCTATTTGGGGGTCTCCATAATGTGCTCTTGGGAGACTGTGTCCTAGATTGCAGGCAAAGGGCACCCCAGACCTGGTGCTATGGTTTGGATCTCGAGTGTTCCCTAAGCCTTGTGTATTTGGATGTATGGGATAATTGGGGAACCATATTCTGTTGCGGGGTACGGCCTGGCTGGAGTGGGGAGATGCTTGGGGCTTGACTTGGAAGAATTGTGTCAACTTGTTGAGATTGGGACCACCCAGGGCAGAGCTTTCAGGTGTGATACTGACTTGTGGGCCAGTAAGTGAAGTAAGGGCACCAACCCTAGGTGTTGGGGCCCAACTAACAGCTTGAACTAAGTAAAGAATAAGAAGCATTGCTGCAGCTTCTTCCGGGGAGGGGCCCGAGTCTTCAGACATTGATTGGCTCTTCTCTTGCTTGGCTTTCTGGCAACACCAGGAGCAGCTCTCCAGCCTCTGCCATGTGCTTCCACTGATGTGAGCTGCCTATGAATGAACTGTGTGAGACCTTCTGAACCTGAGCTAAATAAATCTTTCTTTCCTTAAATTATGGATGTTGAGTATTTTGTCCTAGCCATGAGAAAGTAACCAAGACACCTGGTGCCCCAAATCCCTCCTGTCCATCTGCTTGAAACAGACCTGGGTTTTCCCACCAACCCAAACTTGAGTGTTAAGATCTTCACATCTGAAGATTGCATCAGTGCTGGTGAGGGAGACAGGGCTGGAGCAAGAGGAACTCTCTGACCTGTAGCCAGAGCTCAACTTCATTCACATGTGGGCCCCAAAGAAATGTGGCAGAGCCTCACTTCAGAAAAATAGAGATTTCTGCAAAATTGCATGTGCCAACAGAAATCCTTTGCAGGAAACCCTTTGAAGGAAACCTCAATCCAGATTTAAAAGACCTTAGCCTAAAGAGAAACTAAAATGTACTTCTCTAGTTTGTAAGAATTCCTAATGGCTCAGCAGTTAGCACTTGCCTAGTGAGCGCTAAGTCAAGTGCTAAGTACCTGACTTCGATTCCCCAGCACCACATAAACTGAGCATGGTGGTGTGCACATGCAATCCCAGCACATGGAAGGCTAAGATAGGAAGATTTCTATGAGTGTAAGACCAGTCTGGGTTCCACAGTGAGTTCAGAACCAGCCTGGGCTACTGAGGAAGACTGTCTCAAAAAAAAAAAAATCCTTAAGTTGTTGATGCTGAGGCCTGGCTGTGCACTAGAGAACTGAAATATGAGCTATGGATTAGCCATAGACATGGTACTCAAAACTACTGTATCCCACTCTCCTACTGTCCCTCAGCACTGGCACTGGGAAACCTCATCTTTCCAGGTTAGACCAAGCACTCCTCAGCAGCCATACTGTCTGTGAAGGTTACGGTCCCACAATCAGGCTGTGAAGGGCTAGGTGACAGGGCTACTCTGGTCCACCGTCAACTGCCAGCCCCTGGAAGCAGGAATCAGCCTCTTTCAACACACCTCACCCACCCTAAATCTCTTGATCCTAAAAGACTTTGAGGTCTTACAGTTTATCTTATCAGAGTCTAAAGATTTTAAATTTACTACTTTTGTTCTCATCGGGAGCTGGCAATGGTAATCTTACCCCTTTCTCATTGTCAGCTGAAAGACGATTTTACAGAACCCATTAGCAAAGGTTCTGCAACTGGAGATTCTGATGTACTACACTGGGCACCTGTAATCCCATCTCCTCGGGAGACTGAGGCAGAAGGGCCACAAGTTCAACACCAACCCGAACAACAAAGTGAGACCCTGTCTCCAAATGAAGCAATAGCAAAAGGGCCAGAGAAGGTAGATTCCTGCTCCCTGGAGTTCCCAGTTCCACCGAAATACATAAATAAGTTTGAGAATCTGACTTGGGACCAACGTACCACTGGCGGCTGAATGAGTAGCTGGGTTTTGAGCCACGCATTGTGCTTTGTAATATATGGGATGGTGTAGCCACTTTTAACATAAAAACACAAAACATGGGAGCTGGGGGCTGTGTTGATGCCCGTAGCCTCGGCTGGGGTAGAAGAGCCACTTAGAGACCAGCCTAGGCAACTTAGTGAGATCTTGTTTCAAAAATTTTAAAAATAAATAAAGACGCTGAGGATGTAGCTCAGTAACTGTACACTCACTCCCTGGTACTGAAAAACAAAACAAAACAAACAAACAAAAATAACTTCAGGATGTGGGAGTTGTTCTGCAGAAGACTCACTCTGAACCCTTGCAAGGCTCTTCGGGCCAGGAGGGTACGGCGGTTGACAGCAGCTCCAGATCTTTGCCCTCATGGAACTTACAGTCACTGACAATTAAACAAAAACTGACGTAAGTTGTGTGTGTGACTGGGGTTAAGGTCATAGGGCACCAAGCTAAAACTCGGGATGGGGGAACTGCTTCCTGGGACACTGCTTTATAAAGTCCAGGGGTTGTTTACAGGTGAGGGGGCTGAGGAGTGAGTGACCAGGCTTGGGGGTACAGGGCAACAGGAAAGGGGCCAGGAGGGGCACAGAGGTGGGAGGGAGGGATAGAAAATGCAGATGTTGTTATCTTGAGGGCAATGAAAAGCAAACAGGTTTGGGTTGTAATGGGATCATTTTCCTCTCTGTGGGATGGAAAGCAGATTGCCAAGGGGCAAAGGTCCAAGCAGGGAATTCAGAGAAGTCTTACACAGTAGCCGGTGGCCCCGCTGGGGTGGCAGCCCAGGAGGTGTGGAGAAGCTGTCTGACTGCAGACACAAGGTTCAGATGGAGTCAATGGTCTGATGTGGCCCAGAAGAGTGGCTCCTGAAAGGACAGGTCAGTGTCGTACTTGTTTGCAAGCTTGCTTCAGACGCTTTACAAAAAAAACAAAAAACAAAAAACAAAACAAAAAAAAAACAAACCCTGAAAAGCTGGTCTTTTTTTTTTTTTAATTTTAAAGCTTGCCAGCTTTTTTTTTCCTTTCCCACGATTTCATTCTTCTTATCTCACTGCCAATTAACTCACACTCAGATGCAGAACAGTGCGTTTTGATGAGTCAAAAAACCGTTTTAATTAGCCTAAGTCATTTTAGTTAGCATAAATGCTTTTGTGCTAATTGTTGGTGATTGAGTTTTAGCCCTAACAAATGCTGCACTGGCAGAGGACCCTCTACACAGATTCCCTCCTGCAGCAGTTCCTGCATGTTAGAAAAGGGCTCTTCTTCCTGGCCTTAGACATGGCCACCAAGGGTGGAAACAGCTAACCAGCTGGGCAAGGCATGACTAGAACCCAGCCTACTTCATCCCAGAGATCACAGCACCCTCTGCCCTCCAGCCCCACCATCCATCCAGCCCTGACATGCTGCAAGAGGTTGCCCAGGAAAACTGGAATCCACCGACCATACCCAACCCTCTCGCTTTACAGATGGTCTCAATGGATGCAAGGTTCTTATAAACTCGTAGTATCAAAAAAGATCCCTTCCAGAGAAGCACTAGGTCCAGCATTTCCATGGCAAGAAAGCTCCCTGGTGCAGAGTGGTAGTAGTGCCTCTAAGAGACTAAAAAAAAGTTGTGTGTTCAAGACCCCACCCTAAAGAAACTCATTACTTTTGATGAACGTGGACACAGGCATGAGTACTTTTTAAAGTTCATGGGATTCTAACTTCTTTCCCTAGGGTGACAGGCTTTATAAGGAGCACCTTTTAAGGGAAGTATGATGTCCCACTGAGGGAACATGGCACCAGCTCAAGAAAGGAGTTATCTCCAGAGCCTCAGTCTCATCCACGTGATCTTAACATGATTACTGCCTTGAGGTAGCCCAATAACCAAGACTTGTTTTCAATAGGCAACACGGGGTAAATTTTCAGGTGCAGCTGAATTTTTCATCCATTCGCTTACTAAATCTTCAACTAGATTTAATTTTGGTAATGGACAAATATGAACAATCCCTGCCTTACACAAATTATCACAATGGTGCTGGGAGAAGGCTCTACAGCAGAGGAGGCTGCCATGGCCTCCCCATCAGCCCTGCCCAGGACACAGGAACAGGCTCCCTCCAGTGCAGCTATGTCCAGAGGCAACTCAGCTTCACCTTCAGGCCACACTCCACTGCTAGACCCTGAGACTACACTAGTTACAAGAGAGGTCTGGCATGAATCTACTTGATTTATTAAAGAAAATAATTTTGCAAGGGCTTGTCACAATGAATTTGGGATACCTGACACCTGTAGTTTCTCTCACCTCATGAAATCAGTAAGATCATACTCACATACATACGTATGAGTATGTGATAAGTTCCTTCTCTGGAATACCATCTTCTTTCAACATTTTGCTGTTTGAGCTGTTCATCAAAAATATTAAGGTACCCAGGTATAGAACCACCTCTAGATGCTGAGCTGCAACTATATGAATGCTTTGTCATCCTAACTACTACTTTCTGAGGAAATCAATTAGAATCTAAGCCCCATCCACCACTACTGGAGGGGAAAGCAAGGAAGAGGAAGAATTTTTGACACGGTACTTACTGTATTTAAGTAGCTTCTAGGGAGATACTTTAAAAAAATTTTTTTGAGGCAGGGTCTCATTATATAGTTGAGGCTGGTTCTGAACTCACCGTGTAGAACAGGCTACCCTCAAATTCATGGCAGTACTCCTGCCTCGGGCTTCCAGTGCTGGAATTATAGGCATGCGCCACCACACCCAGCTTTATGCGGTGCTGGGGAATCAAACCCGGGGCCTTTGCTGTGCCATTCCTCCAAACCCCAACCCCAATTTTTTTTTTTTAAAAAAAAGGCCTCACAGAGCATCAAGCCAAGGGGCTTGAACAGTACCTGCTCATCACCAGGGTACTTACTGTAAGAGGAAGGAAAGAACTGGGAAGAGGACCTGGGGCCACCAGATCCTAGACAAGGTCCCTAATTCTGAAAATGCACGTATGCACATGCGTGTGTACAGTCCCTCTTCATGGGCTTAAAATCTGGCAAACAGGGTAGAAACAGAACCAGAGGGCTCTGCTCTAGCCCTTTACCCGGGCTGAGGCAGCCTTGATGGCCCGCTGTTCTCCTGGGAAGTCACACACTGCCACCCAGAGGAGAAAGAGAGAAAGGAAGGGCTTGAGATGGAAGATCCATTTCCATCTCCGCCAGATCCACGTGCCAATGAAAAGCAAAGAATGCTTTAGTTCCAAAGATTCCTTTATGCCCTGAAGAAGGTAAGTTCCAATGGGTATTTAACATACCCTCCCCATTAACGAGCTCGAGCCGCCTGTGGCGACTGTTCATCAGCAGGGTACTTACCGTAAGAGGAAGGAAAGAACTGGGAAGAGGGCCTTCTGGAGGCCGCCAGATCCTGGACAAGGTCCCTAATTCTGCAAATGCAGAACTGCTCAACTTCCCACATCCTTGCTTTTTTTTTTCCTTACAAATAAGCATGTTTTCCTCATGGTGCACACAAAAACAGAAGAATAGCAAAGTACCTTGAAAAGCGAGCACACAACTGCCAGGCTCAAATAAAGACACCGACGGCCGAGAACTGCTGACTCTGCGAGACAAACAGAGCTCCTCTGGCACCAGAAGCTAGTGAGCTCCGGGCGTTAACAGGGAAGCAAGAATCAAGCGTTAACAGGGAAGCAAGAATCAAGCTGGCCTTAAAAACAGACGTCACTTCTGTTCAGACCTCATCTTTGGGGGACCATGCACCACAGATATTAACTTTAAGCCTTGTGTCTGCATGTGGTCCCTCCTCTCCCCACCTCTGCCACTCCTTTAGCCCTAGCCTCCCCCAGAAACCATCCCACCAGCTTGGAGACCGCGATCTCTTCACATAATACATCACTTTCTCAGAACGAGTACGAAAGATGAACCTACAGAGTCGATTCCCGGCTGCTCGGGGCTGAGGCTGAGTGGCAAATGCTGGTAAATGGGCATACTATTTTTTTTTTTTCAGAGTGAAGGAAATGTGCTAAAATTGGATCGTGGTGGTAGACGTACAGCTATGGACATATACTGAACGCTGAAGAATTATACATTTAAAACGAGCTAACCTCATGGCATGTAAGTTATACTTTGGTAAATTGTGCTGTTAATTTTTAAAATATATTCATTTTGTTTTACAATTAAGCCATAAGAACATCTAACTAAAGGTGGAAGAGGCAGCTTTGCTGAAAGAAAACAAAAAACACAAGCAAATGAATTATAAATTTGTTCAGAATTCTAGCAACTTTAATTATGGAGATAAAATCAGGCAGCCACTGAGGATAAGAGTACAGTCCCTGGGAACAATCAAATGCTGTTTTGGGATATTTTGGTTTCTTTCTTTCTTTCTTCCTTCCTTTTTTTTTTTTTTTTTTTTTGGTAAAGTGGACATGGTAAGAGTTGCATTTTTACTAACAGACGTGGTCCAAAGTTGCCAAAATTGTCCTCATTCTTCGATTATCTCTTTTTTGCCAGTCTCTTGCCCTTCAAAGACAGGATATCTGGCCTCAACATCAGCCCACGTGATACTGCCATTTGCCAAATTGCAGACTACACCAGGCAGTTCAGAGATCTGGTGGGAAAGGAAAGAGAAAACCAAGCATTAACCAACAAGTTCACATTTCCAAAAAGAGGGCTCACCCTTAACTCAGGAAACATTACACAGCAAAGAGCCAAAGCAAAGTCTGTAATGACAAGGTGCTTTTAAGCTGGGTGGGCGCTACGAGTTTCTCCTCATTCCCCGAGCCTCTGCACTTGATTATACTCGTCTCCACCCCCACCCACCCCAGCCCTGGGTTCAGGCTCTTCAGCCCACAAAGCTCGGAACGTCGCCTGGACAACTCATTCCTGTCCCACAGCCCTTCCTAACTATTCTAAATCTCTACCATCACTTGTAATGGCTTTGTGTTACATTTAACTCTTTGAACAGGAGCTCTTAACTCCTGATAGGTGGGAGTCAACCATATGAAGGGTGCCAGGCAAAGCAGCTGTGCATCCACCACAGGCAAAGCCTGGCTGCATAGTAGGAGCTCTCAAACTTGAGGGGACTCCTAAGTTCTCTGCCAGGCTTACCCCCCATCCCCTGGTTTCTGATCTGGCTGATTTAGGTAAAGATTCTGCTGAACTAAATAGTGCCCAAGTGAGGTCACATCGTGTCCAGGGACCACACCTTAAGAACCACAACCAGAAGGCAACAGAGGTTCACAGTAGCTTATAAAAACATAAGCCAAATTCCAAGATTATGAAGTTGATTCAAAATCCTTGGGGGAAAGCAGTTTTTTACTGCTGTTTTCCCTATTACTCTCTGTATCAAACTGAATATATAATAGGCACACTAAAGAAATACCTGCTCAGAGCTAATAAATAGGCCAGGTGGCTGTCAACTAAGGTGGCCACTCCATCCTTTCCCTTACCACCCTCCTTCCCTTTCCGTTATTTGAAACCTTACTTACTGTTCTGAATGAATTAACACAGAAAAGTTTATACATATAAATGTGAATACGTTTCTATAGAAATATAAAGATATCTCAGTCCCCAAAAGCCTGCCAATAAAACTATGGCAACAGACTCCTTGGTGCCTACATTTCTCTTGCCCAATAAACAAATAACTATAAAAGCAAACTGCTAGAGAATGATCCCACAGCAATCAAAATGACTATAAAATATTAGAGAAGTAATCATGGATATTTTCATAATTGAGCCAAATGAATTTCGGAACCTAGGCTTTGTGATAGAAGGGCAGCATTAAAATTACAAAGGAAAAAAGAAAGAAAGAAAGAGAGCATCAAAATCCAACTCTAACCAGTCAAAAATGACACACACATCCATGACTGAAAAAGCCAAAGCGGTTACCTCTGCCCTGATCTGCCGCATGGAGTCCCGGTCCCTTAGGGTGGCAGTGTGAGGGGTCTTGTTCACCGTATCAAAGTCGATGGTGATGCCAAAAGCCACACCAATCTCATCAGTCCTGGCGTAGCGTCTTCCGATGGACCCTGAGGAGTCATCTACTTTGTGAGACACGCCATTCTTGGTCAGAGCTTCCGCTGTCCGAAATAAATAAAGTAAATTACAAAAAAAAAAAAAAAAAATGGAGAAAGTCCCAGTGTCATCTGAATGTTGTTTTACAAGCTCAGAAAAACATTTTATAAAAGGGGGCAAGACAAGAAAGCAACAAATCCCAGCTGTCAAATGAAGAAAAGCCCCAGACGTTTAATAAATCCCCTGCTGGAGCACAAAACCTTCACTCTGATCCACATGACATACAGGTAAGGGGAAAAAGTATTGCACGAGGAGCCAAGGCCAGGAGGCAGGCCTGGTGCCCCCAGCTGCTTCTGCACTGCGTGAGCAGCCCAAGGATTCCTCCCACCTCCCAACACTAAAAGGGAGTGGGCAGCAGTTGATGTCCCCCAGCTCCCTTTCAGTGCTGCAGACCCCAGGACTACTGGCCCACTAGGGTCTCCAGATTCTACAATAAAGAGAGCACAAGGCCTCCATGAGAAGCAAGCAATCCCAGAATCAGACTCTTGGGCCCAGCCCTGATTCAATGCTAGTATACAGCCTTCGGAGCAAGCACACCCTTGGAAGATGAGCAGAGAGGCAAAAATCACCCAATTTGTTTTCTTATTCAATCTATATTTTCATTAAATCGATACATTTCCTATAACCGAGTCTACTTGACAGTGTTCCCCTGGAGATAAGCAGGAGGATTCGCTTACATAATTCCTTGACAAATGGCATGAACTCCTGGTTCTGACTGAGTGGAAGGACGGAACATTTGAATGGAGCAACCACAGCAGGGAAGCTGAAGAACTGGATGGGTTAAAAAGAAAGCAACCCCAATGTTATTTTATGAACATTTAATTACTAATGTCCCAAACCACGAAATGTTACACCTCTGGTGTCCAAGCATAACCTCACAGTGAAACTGCCAGAAAACACGAGGCAAAGGCAGAGACCCAAACCCAGAAATACACAGCATCAGCTCTGAATGTGGAGCAACATGGTGAGCTCTTGCTCTGAATTTCAGGTGCTCCACCTGAAAGCAGTCTCGTAACTACAAATTGGTTATTTAAGGGGAAAAAAAAGAGGTAAATAATGTGAAAGCATTCAGAAGGCTACTCCATGTTAAGATGGCTTAGGTATGTAAGTAGTTAAGATAGTACGATGTATTAAGATGACCCTGCTGTGTTCTGTAGAGACATTTATGAATGAGCCTCAAAGTCAAATAGTGAATGGCAGTGCCATTAAAAAAATTAAGAAAAATAAACCTTATAGGGGTGAGGGCACAGCAAACAGAACAACTTGTCTAGCAAGCATAGGGCCTTGGGTTTGATTCCCTAGCACCATATAAACCAGGCATGCTGGTACACACCTGTAATCCCAGTACCTGGAACACTGAGGCAGGAAGATTACTTTGTGTTCAAGGCCAGCCTGGATTACAGAGCAAGACCCTGTCTCAGGAAAATAGAATAAAATAAAATAAAAGCAAGCAAGCTATGAGTCCTAACCACTAAATAAAACAGAATTGTGTGTGTGTCTGTGTGTGTGTGTGTGTGTGTGTGTGTGTGTGTGTGTTTGTGTGTGGCCTTCACACTGAGCTACAACCCCAGCCCATTTTCCTTTTTGGCACAGGGTCTCATTAAGTTGCTACATATCCCTGGCTGGGCTTGAATTTGCGATCCTCTTGCCTCAGCCTCCCAGAGTGCTAGGATTATAGGACAGAGTCACTAGACCTGGCCAGAAAATTTTAATTAGCTTATACAAATATACATATACTATACAAAAAAAAAAAAACAAGACAAAAAGAGATATTCTGTACACCACACTGAAACTTATAGCCTTCTACTCTGCTTCTGGAAGAGGTTTCTGAGAAACTCAGAAATCAAAGCAAACATACACTCTGCATACCATTTGGGTTAGAAATGAGAGCTGAAGATTCTTAATAATGTCTGTATAAAGTTTCACTAGAAGACAACATAAAACCTGGAATGAATTTGTCCTAAAGAAATAATGAATAACACTGATTTCAGTTTATACACCATGCATGTTTAATTCACCTGTGATATCAAGAAATAAAGAGTATTTCACTGCAAGTGACACTTGTACTCCAGCAATATGGCTGCCTGCAGCACAACGTTCAGAATTCTACTCCCTCCACCTTGTGATAGATAATTCTATTTAATGAGAGAAATATGGGCCTGCTTTTATAGAAAATATTTTTTAAAATTTCACTAGCAATGTTTTAATACCAAATTTATAGGCAAATGGATTGAAGGACTACGCACTAATAATTTAGAAACACTTTTAACTTTCCATTGCCTAATCAAATTTCTCTTCATGATGGGACTCTCTGTACAATTCATCAAACATGGCTAATTTATTCTTATTCAACTCCTAACGTCTATTAAAGCTCTAGTTACATGAATTTTGCTAGATTCAAAGGAACACCTAAAAGATCTTTTAAAAACACCCTTTTCATTAGAAAACTAAGCAGGAAAAGCATGAAGCCACGTTGGAATGTGCTCAGCTATGCCTGTCACCATGCCACAGGAAGGAGGGGGCTGCTACTTGCACACCTGGCACTAGTCCAGCGTCCCACACCTGCTGCAGAAAGGAAGGGCGCTCCTCCAGGTCAGAAAGTGAGATGAAACTTCAAGCAGAGATTAAAGGAGCAACTTTATTACCTACATACTACAACATGTGTCAAATCTCTTAAAAAAAAAACTAGCACCAAAGCTAAATCATCTGGGGAAAAAATGCAGAGTTGACACCCCGCATTATTTTCACTTGGCTTTAGAACGGTAAAGTAAATGAGACTATTTCTTTCAACCTATCTGATGTACACATCTCTTCTTTTTAGCCATTATGACTGGTCTTTCTGAAATCTCTGCCTGTAAGTTAAAGAGTATAATATCTGCAGGCAGAGGTAAGGTGAGAAAGGAGAAGTAAAACAAGAGGCAGAGATAAAGTGAAAGAAGTGGAACAATGACCAGAAGCATCTAAGCCAGAAGAAAACCTGTGGGAGCTGATGAAGCCTTCAGTAAGGCATGAGGGACAGAAGCGATGTCACCCAGGTACCGCCTACTCTGTCCACACTTACAACCAGGAATCGTGCTAGGTTCTTCTCCAGATCAAAAACAAAAAGACTCAGGATGACTACAAAGCAAAAGTCCACAGATCCCTGGTCTCAGATCCAGATAATCCATGTCTTTGGAATACAACCTACAAATTTACATCTCTACCCAAAAATATGCAGACAATTTTACGTGGTCTAGAAAAGTTCCCTTGAATGCTTTAGAAATACATATAATTTGGTGGTTTGGCCAAATTCTATGGGCTTTCTCATCCTTTTCAATTTTGTGAAAAGAATCTATCAGAAAGTGACATTCTGTCCACCAATGCAACAGAATTCCCCACATATATTCTACATCAGAAAAGAAAGCACCAAGCAACTAAACAATGGCTTCTAGAACAATCAATATACACTTAAGCTTAAGTAGAAAATATACAAAAAAGTACTTTGCTTAGTAACTAGCTAAGCAAAGATGAGTGTACACATCCCAAGTGCCTTACAACAAAAAACAACTGATCATTCCAGAGTTATATTAATAAATATAATGTTACTTTCTGACATTTTAATAGCCCACTGCACATGATGACTTACTGTTCTCTGTTCATCTCCTTCTCGTACATGGAATGTGTGTTCAAGTACAGTATACATAATCCTGCCCAGGCCAAAGGAGGGCTCAATTACACTTGGAACAACTTCTTCAACTGAAAACAAAACAAAACAAAACAAAAAACCCCACAGAAATTCAGTAACATTCTCTCAAATACACAAGGCATTTAAGATCTTCTCTAAACAATTCCTAACACTAGAAATAACTCCCATCCATAAGGATTTTGATCAGAACAAAGAATCAGAACATTCATAAAAGCTATTCCCTCATAGAAAACAGCAGCACCTTTGAACAGAACCCTGGAGTGGAAGAAGTTTTCACCGTATTTCTTTGCTCACATAGCATAAAAATGACGAGTCACAGGAGTGTTTATTCCCTAGTTGATAGCCTACAAATACTCTGACTCTATTTACTTTGTTTGACAAGAAAGCATAGAAATAGTTCTATTGGGACTTTGCCAGAAGTAAAAAATCTACTACCACAGCTGGCAAAATCACCAAGCTCATTCTGTCAGGGGCCATCCAGCTGTTCCTACAGGCTAGGTAATACCTGTGACATACAAAGGAAGTGCATTAATAATGATTACCTACCACTGAAAAGGAAAACACTAAGCACTGTCCACGTTTAATATTAACTGAAAGTGATCTTGCAGAATTCATGTTATGTGGGTTATAAGGCAACTAGCAGCAAAAGCTCAGAGTTCTTGAGAAAAGATCTGTTTTGATTTGGTCTATGGTAAAGAGTAGGAATATATTTCAGAAATAAGACCAAAGCATTTTCCTGCCCATCCACCTGTGAAGGATGGGTCTGAAGCTGCTGCTGGGAGGATACCGTAAGCCCCAAGGCGCGAAGCAGCCCATGAGGCCCAGCAGCCACAACAGATGGGCAGGGAGGCCAGCTACCACTCCCGCGTGAGTGCCTCAGCCACAGCTGCTCCCTGGACCTTCAATCCTGCTATGACGACGCACAGCACCTTCATGTACGCACCAAAATATCACCCAACTCAGAAAACTTGTGAATTTGTTCTACAATTTTCTTAGCTTTTCAAATACCATGAAAGGTCATTGATATAAACAACTATTCCCTTTTCTTTTTTGGACACAGAGGTCTCCCTTTGTAGTCCTGGCTGCTCCTGAACTATGTAGCCCAAGCTAGTCTCAAATCTAGTCACAGCAATCTTCTAGCCTCAGCCTCCCAGTGCTGGGGTTACAGGCATGAACCACCATACTGGCTTACGTGGTGCTGGGGAATCAAGCCAAGGCAGCGCTTTAACTGTTGAGCTACACACCAGCCGATAACTTTTAAAAAGTTACTTTGCCAAACCAAAAAAAAAAAAAAAAAAAAAGAGGGGACTGGAGGAATGGCTTAGTGGTTAAAGTGCTTGCCTAGCAAGCACTAAGTCAAGTACTAAATAGCCGAATTCGATTCCCCAGCACCACATACACCAGGCATGGTGGCTCACGCCTGTAATCCCAGTACTGAGGAGGCTGAGGCAGGAGGATTGCTGCGAGTTTAAGGCCAGCCTGGGCTACATAGTGAATTCAGGACTAGCCTGGGCTGCAGAACAAGACCCTGTCTCAAAAAAAGGGGGAAAAAAAAAAAGAGGAAGGAGGAGAAAGAGTTTTTTCTTTTGCTTAAGAAGCAAAAAATCTTTTCCTTAAAATGACAAAAAAAAATTCTAATTATAGACACTCTTCGAATGCACCCTCGGGACATAAGAAGAAAGAAGGCAGTATTATTATTTTTCAGTAAGAGTATAATATATTGAAAGAAAGTCCAAGCAAATGTATTACATGTATTCACCAAATTTATGGCTTTGACATTAGGATTATTTCTCTTCAAACTTTCGGTGAAATGCATATGTCACAAAATGTTTTTTAAAAATCAAAAGCAATATTGAAGATCAATGTAAACATTACATATTGCATATATACATGACAATAAAATGAAGAAAAAAAATCAAGAAAAATGACTTTGGTTTGTTTCTTTATTGTTTTTACAAATTTACCATGTAGTGTTTTCTGGAATCTCTTCACGTTGACCATATCTTTTGTTAACTGAAATGCTTTTCCTTCGGTTTCAATAGTAAATTCCCTAAAAAAAGAAAAATGATTACAACATGCACCCCAGTGCCTTAATTTAAACAAGTTTTACAGGCTGCTAAATTGTTTTACATTTTAAGTATAAAACAAATTTAGTCACCTCTCCAATATGATAACTAAAGTTAAATCTAAATTATCTCATAAGGCAAAATCAAATATCCACCCTACCTATGGCACAAAAATCTGATTAAGTATAAAATGTCTTAATGGCAGATTCCTCTGGCTTTGACATTAAGACTAAACCAAAAACATGTTTTTAAAAATTCAGTTTTAGAATACAAATTTGGCAGAAATAAGCCTGCTGGTAAAATGACCCCTTTTCCCATCACTGTGCCAGCAAATGTAAAACATGAACCGGCTTGTCATTGCAGAAATGGTCGTACAACTCCCACACTAGTTCTAAAATAACCTAGTACTCAACGCTGACGAAGACCAGCCTACAAGAAGCTCAAAGCTGCTTGATGTGATACACACCACCGTCGTCGTCACCTTTAACAGCCCTCCATCCACGGCCAGACCCCGAGATCTGTCCTTTCAGGCTCAGATTCCAGGGACTGCTCTTTACACTTACGGTGACACCCACATTTCAGGTAAAGACATACTTTGTGACACCTGTGTCTCAGGTTATGAAATACTTTCTCACATCATTAAGATCCATTTCAATTTCTCCAGCATCACAGGAGCTAGGTGCTGAGAACCCGTGTGGCTGTTCTAAGGCTGTCTAGTTGCCACAAGCTAGCCCCATTTCATTAAGTTTCTACCAGAGATAATCTCATGCCCCATTTCAATGGTTTTCACTGATCTCTTCTGTTTGGACCATAATGTTAGAAGTTTGTGTACATGCAGTAGACCTCACTATCTAGATGGCTCTTCTCGCCGGGGTGCAGGCTAACTGCAGAGTAGGTAACAACTATAAAAGAGCAGCAATTAACACGGAGACAGCCATTATTTGAGGACTGAAGCAAACCATCCTGTTCATGGATAATAATGTCATCTAATGATATGACTACTTTTCTTAAAATTGGGATCTAATGTTTTAGTATAAACAGATATCAATTCTAGAAGACCAGAAATGTCTTAAAAATTTCCCACTAAAACAGATACATACATTTTCAACTTGCAAAAGTTCATCATAGGAGTTTTTGACAAAACACACCTCCATTGTGGCCTTAAAGGTTCCCAAGAACCTGTCTCCTGTCTGCACCCGTATTCCCAGTTTACCATGAATCTGCACTCCATTACTATACACCAGATTTCCTGGAGCTTCACATGTGACTTTTTGTGCAAGGCTTCTTTCACCTAGCTTCATCTCCATGACAGAGTGGCAAACTTTCTGTGAACTCCTACAGGGTTTGCAGAACATACATAATCTCTTGTGTATATATTTTTTTATCTTTAGTGTTCTGTTTTTTAACAGCCCTATGAGAATGCAAAAAAACAGTCTTCATTAGATAGATATATAAAAAGGCACGGTAGATATTTGAGTGTACCTTAGAGAATGTATACTCCAGTTATAACAGTGTGATGTAAATAAACAGTAGGCAGGTTGAACAGATTAACAGTGTTTCTACCTTCTTACTTGTTTCCTTGTTTAATCAATTACTGAAATAGATGTACAAAATCTCCAGCTGTAATTGTGGAATTTAATTTTTCCTTCAGTTCTGTCACTTGTTTTATTCTATTTTTAGTTGCAAATACAACTAGGAGTGCTATAATTTGTTGATGAAATCACCCTTTTTTCATTATGAAGTGCTGCTCTTGAACTTAGGTAATTTCCCATTCCAAAATCTATTTTTTTCTGATATTAATACAGCCACTCCAATTTTTAGTCAACATGTGTAATGAAGTTTGGTCCTTTTACTTTTGAACCTATTTGTGTATTACTGCTGCAGTGAATTCTCCATGAACAGCACTGAGTTTTGAACTTTTTAACTAGACTGACAATCAATGTCTATTAACTCTAGGATTTAGATTTAATTATTGATATTACTGAGTCTAAATCTGCTATCTCATCGTTTTTTTTCTATTTGTCCCATCTACTCTTTGTTCCTTTTCTTTCTCTACTGTCTTCCTGTCTTCTCATGGTTTTTTTTTATTTGTTTGTTTGTTTGTTTGTTTGCTGTACTTTATCTCAAAATCTGGTTCATTAGTTATGCTTCTTTGGGTTTTGTGTGATTATTCTAGGTAACTACTCTCAAGTTCACTGTAAGAATTTTTTAGCTTATTACAGTACACCTCCAAATCCTCTCACACCACTTCACACGCAGGCACAGCAGCCTGTCTCCCGTGCTTTGCTCTCGCCCTCTGTGCTTCTGACGGCAAACACTTTATTCGCACATACAAACTTCATAACATATTCATACTGTTTTGCTTTAAACACTTCACTGTTGTTCGTACCCATCACATATTTGTAATTTCTAAATCTCTTCAGTTCTTGGGATAGATCTACATTTCCAAGCTTCCTGGAGCCTCTGCTTCATCTGAGAGTATTTCCTTTTTTAAAAAAAGATATTTTGTGGGGTGGAGAATTTGTCTTCAGGCACTTTAACATTTTGTTCTATTGTATTGGGCTTTGCATGGTTTTTGGCAAGAATACTAACCATTCTTATCTTTATTGGTTGCTAGGTAATGATTCTTTTTTCCTCCCTACCACACAACCGCTCAAAAGATCCTTTTTTTTATCCCTAGCCTCTAGTTTTTAGAAATTTGATTCTGATGAGCCTTCATGAGATTTTTCTTTGTTTCATCTATTAAGCTTCTTGAGCCTACAGGTTTGTAGTTTTAATCAAACCTGAAAATATTTCAGCTGCCATTATCACCAGATATTTTTTCTACACCTTTTTTTCTGTGACTACCAATTACATGTACGTTAAACTGGCTAATACTATTCCACAGGAACTGTTTTCCCAGCCTCTTATTTTCTATGCTTTATTTTGGACAGTTTCTTCTACATCTTTATGCTCAATGATCTCTCTTCTGCAACAGTCCCATCCGATGCAATCTTCACTTCAGACATTATCTCTGATATTCCTTTTGATTCTTTTTTGTATCTATGTCCTCTTCTCATTTAACATGTTTATGTTTCCTGTAATATCCTTAAGACCAGGAAGCATATTTATAACTATCTGAACATCTTTATGGATTACTACATGATAATTATTATTTCTGGGTACTTCTTTTGACTGACTTTTTTCTCATTATGAGTCACTTTTTCCTGATTCAGGTGGGCAGTAATTTCTTACGGTTTGCCAGATAGAAGTTTTAAGTACAATGTTGGCTTTTGTTGCATTCCTTTTTAGAGTCTTTTCTACTGTTTTTTGAACTGTAATATTTAAGACATTACAGAAAGAACTTTAAATCTCTCAAAGAAGGGAAGTTATTTGCAAAAGAAATGTAGTTTTGAATCCTTCCTTTGACACTACCTTCAACAAATCTCCTCCTCTAAGAAAAGAATTACAAAAGTAAAAGATATTTATAGTTCATTTCAAATCTATTTCTAGGCTATGATGCAAAAATCTCAGTATAGACAGCCATTCACATGTAGCCATGAGACAATTCTCACCTGCAAAGAACTTCTAAAGATGTTAATCTCACCCTAACTTTCACAGCCAGACAGAGGACAGATCCGAATGGAGCCCACACAAGGTGCCCAGTGTCATCTTACCCTTTCTCATTCAGAAGCGCCTCCATTTCCGTAATGTAACATTCATCACAAATAGCAAGGTACTCCATCACCAGTTTCGCATCCTTCTTATATGCCTTGCCAACTGCTCCCTTGTTGGGCTCAAACTGAACAACATTAACTGTTTTGTATGAAATAGTCAAGGCCTAATAAAACAAGCACTGCTGCTATATTTTGGCAAGTGATCTTGAAACTACCATAGTTCTCTATTAGTACTCCATCCTGTTCGTGCTGTTTTAGGTGCAAGATGAAATAATTGTCCACAATATCACTCAGACAAACCTCACTTTAAAATAAATAAACATCACCAAGAGAGATATATTCAGGAATAATGAGAGAAAGGAATATTATCCAATGGCAATATAACAATTCAGAGCATTAAAACTTCCAGTAACAATTTATATTTAAAAACTTCAGTACAGTAAGACTTCTACTTCTTGTTATACTTTAGTTCACAACTTCAGTGCCTCATAAAGGCAATTTTGTTAATTTATAGAACATGTGAACTAAATGCTCTGATTCACTATAAAATGGCACAACAAGTATTTATCAAGTATTATAGTACCTCCTTTGATGTAAGAGTACACAGGTACAGGTGTGAGAAATGCAGTTTGAAAAACAGCTGAGAAAAACTAACCAAACTTTGCAACAGACTCAGTATTTTTCTATTTTTATGAATACATTCCTGCTATGGTTTACAACTGGAGTGTACCCCAAAAGCCTCAAGTTATTTAGAATAGTGCACCTTTGGGAATTAGGGTGTGGATAGAACTGGTGGAAACTCAGGGGTTGACCTGAAAGAATTATGTCAACTTGCTGAAACAGGAGGCAAAGCATTCAGGTTTGGGTTATTCACTTGTGGGTCAGCAAGTGAGAGAGGGGCACCCATCCTGGGTGTTGGGGGCCAGATTGACAGCTTAAATTAAGTAAAGGAAGGAAGAAGAAACATTGTCACAGCTTCTTCCGGGGAAAGTTCTGTCCTTTGTCTCCGGAAATCAACTGACTCCTCACTTCACTTCGCTCCTGCCTCACGTGGCTTTCTGTCTGCAAAGTGATTCCACCATTGCTGACTACCCATGAATGGACTCTGAGACCTTTTGAAACTGTGAGCTAAAATAAATCTTTCCTCCCTCAAGTTATGGATGTCAGGTATTCTGCAACAAGTAACTAAGATAATTCCTTTCCTTTTATCTTTTTTTTTTCGGAGATAGGATATTACTAAGTTGTTCAGGTTGATCTCAAACTTGTGATCCTCCAGCCACGGCCTCTAGAGTAGCTGGAATTACAGGCATGCACCACCACACTCAGCTGAGTATATTTCATTTTTAGAGCCAAACACTGAGCCCAGAGAACAGGAAAGGAGCAATGAGGGAGGTGAACTAACAGGTTAAACAAGAGCTTCTACAACTCCAAATTATTTTCATTCACACACAGGAGGAGGTCTGGACTGCGATGTACACATCTGCATGGTATTTTTGAACTCTGGCCCCCAGTTTGGAGTGATGAGAAAGGATATGGGTTCTTTCAGGGGCTTCTCAGCTACAAGTGGGACTTTGGTGGCTCGTGCATGGCAGGAAAGGTCATAGCAGGAGCGATCAGCACATCCAACAATCTCAATCCAGCCCTAAAAAGACAGAGCATAAAAACACCCATTGCCTACAACGGATTCTTTCACAAATGCATGTAAACTATAACTAAACCTTTCAGATATTCAAGGATAACTTCATTAAAAAATTTCTAATTAGACTTTGTAAAATTTTGAAATGGTAATAGTATTCATATTTAGGCAGCTAGCATACCTATGAAGTAAAATTCACACTGTATACGAAGTAGTCATATTTTCTGGAAAATCTACATTGTTGTATTTCAATTGTCAGGTAAACTAACATATTCTAGGGGCTAACTGTATAAATTAAATGTGAGCCTAGACAAAACCAATAAATTTGGTTCCAATTTGTAATTAAAACTCAAGAAGAATTTGGCCGAAACCACTACTCCCACTGGAAGAAGTACTTACTGATCCCACAACTTGCCCCAGTGGCACTTAACACATCTCAACTAGCCACCAATTTGACTTTCTATGCTCAACTCATTCTCTTTACTGAACAAAAGAAAACTCAGTGACGAGTAGGGAAAGGTTAAGTCACAGAACAAAATTAAGTAACAGTCTTACAATCACATTGGTGCCAAATTCTATTTCCTGCTGATACTTTTTTTTAGATATATACACCTATCTGACGGCCACTCAGGACTGTTACCTGTCTTGCTGCCCATCTAGGAACACACATACCAGCATGCCCCATCATTCGCGTTCTGTCTCTCTAAAACAGCTACCTGCATCTCCAGAGGCTCCTCCTAGGACACTCTAAGCAGGAGTCCCCTTACATGAATGCAGGAGGCAAGTGCTTTCTGATCTACTCTTTTCTTTGCTCCATGCTGGCATAAGCACTGTACGTACGTAGGACGTCTTGGACTCGGCATCCCAACAATCACAGGCATAATGGGCCATCTCATTTTCCATGTGCTGTCGGAAGCGGAGTTTATCTGGAGATACTCCAACCTTCATGAGGTAGAGGTAGATGCGGCCAATGAAGTAGCCTAACACTGAGTTATTAATCACACCCTAAGCAAACAACAACGAACACAGAAGAAGAAAGAGAAAAAAAATACACATCAGTACTTTTGAAGGTCATAGTACTACTTTCAACTGAGTTAGTTAATCTACTGAAAAACATCTGAAACACAAGGTATTTTTCCCTTTTTTCAGGATAATTTAAAATTCTCCAAATGTGACTTTAACTATTTTCTAAGTGGTTAATTAATGTCAAGTTAACGAAGTGATAATAATATTAAGGCCAATGTACCCAACTGGGTCAGCAAAAAATCTGTCTAAAACTATATACCTTCTAAACCTATAATGCTAAAAATAATATTCCTACTAACTCTAAGGAATGACAAGACAATCCCTTCTGAATTAACAAAACAAATAAGGTACATTGAGAGGATTTTAATATATTCCTACTAACTGAAATTTGTGGATTCCATATAGAACCTATAATCTTACAATTTCAGGACCAGAAGGATACTACTTAGCCCCATCTCCCACTGCTGTAGGAGTCTTCTGTGCCAGGACACTCATTGCTTACCAGGACAAGTTATCACACTACTAGACGGTAGTTACTGTCAGAAAGTTTTCACTCATTTCTCTTCACAAATATTTAGAGAAATCCACTACATCTAAGGGCCATCCCAACTGCTATGATTAACACAAAAGAGGTTATAATCCAGTGAGCTTGCTTTCCCTAATCAAATTCTACTCCCCCAAAGCTGTATAGATAAGTTAAAGATCAAATCAATTAAGCACTCCAAAGCAAGACCTACTGTTCAGGTGCCTTGCTAAACAATTTTTTTCATGTTTAGCCCCATGGTCCAGAAATTGAAATGCTGATGAAACTTTCCTCTCACTATAATAATACTGTATTATAAATTTTGTACAAAAAACAGTATCATGTAAGAAATGGAGGTACAGCTCAGTGGTAACACACGTTGCCTACTATACATAAGGCCCTGGGCTTAGTCCTCAGCACTGGAAAATAAAATAAAAATCGAAATGACAATTAAAATTCAATGTTTTATCATACAGAACACAAAACATTTGTTAAATGCTGCAAACCTTGAATCGACACAATCTGAAATTAAATTACCTCCAGAATTTTACCTGTTCAACAGCATCCCCTAGGCGCATCTTCCGAGCAGACTGCCCACTGATCTGGGCTTTTGCTGAATACAAATAAAGGTAAAGGTCTGCTACATTCTGGAACTTGGGATGGTCTTTCTCATTAGGATCTACAAAGTGCTCAATTTCTGCCATTGTAAATTCTCTGAAAGCAAAAATATAAGGGATGAAATCTACATGTTCAACCATAAAAAATAATTAAGAAGGCCCCTATTTCCAAAGGTATTCTACAATCACATGGGTCCAAACTACAGGTATCACTTATCACTAATAGAAACTTACTTTCCTAAAGGAGTGACCAAAATATTTTGAATTAGGTTTGTCTGGGTGGTTATTTTGTAGTCAATAACAGTCTGGGAATATGGCTTATTGAAGAGACCAAGCTCAGCAGGCAAAAGTCTCTGGGCTCAATCCCAGCATCAAAATAACAAAAACTTACTTAAGGGGCTGGAGGAATGGCACAGTGGTTAAAGCTCTTGCCTAGTAAGCTCAAGGCCCTAGGTTCAATTCCCCAGCACCACATAAAGCTGGGTGTGGTGGTGCACACCTGTAATCCCAGCACCTGGGAGGCTGAGGCAGATGGATTGCCAAGTTCAAGGCTAGCCTGGGCTTCATAGTGAGTTCAGGACTAGACTAGACTACAGAGTGAGACCTTGTCTCAACATAAATAAATAAATAAATAAATAAATAAATAAATAAATAAATAACAAAAAAACCTTCACCATAAACTTGGCTCAAATCTTATTCATCTCATGACTTCCATAAAGACGATCACTTTTAACTCACAATTTTTACAAAGCAGATTAGTACAGTGTTTAAAGTTAGAAAACAGGCCAGGCCTAGTAGGTCAGGTTTATAATCCTAGCCCTCTCTGAGGCTGAGGCAAGATGATCACATGTTTGAGGCTAGCATGGGTAACTCGGCTACTTAGTGAGAGACTCTGTCTTAAAACCAAAAACTAAAACCAACTGGATATTAAGCTTAGTGAAAAGGCTCTGGGTTAGACCTCCAGCACCACAAAAAAATGAATAAAATAAGGAATACATAAGCATATGTTATACACATACACACAAAGAAAGATGATACTGAATAGTGACATCCAAATAAAATAGCTTTCCCCAAAGCATCAGAATGGCTTTATAAATACATCCTAACCAAAGCACTGATATTTATTTTTGAAAACAATGGCAAATTAAAAGTGAGTTGAAATGATATGCTAGTTTTCATAGCAATTTGATTTCTTCTTTTGTACCAATCTAAACAAGCAAATGATTGATAATGGCACCATACAGATGTTTCTTTAGAGTAAGAGCTTATTCACTGAAGTGTTATTTAAAGCAAAGGACATCGGGCATGAACTGAAGGAGCCAACATCAAACTCCCTGCATAATGATGAAATAAATATGTACACAGTAATAGTTTCCTAAAGAGATTTCTCTGAATAGCAATTTGGTAGCTATTGCAGGAGAGGGAGGATTTTAAGTTAATTTTATCAGTCAAAATCAAATCTCTCTTCTTTAAACAAACAAAAAAAAATCACATTTACTGGTATACTTTTGTGATTACCTTGGCTGATTTTAAAGCAAGGTAAAATTGTTTAAATGAGTCCTAAAAACATATTACATGCATTATATATAAAAAAGCTCTGTATTTTCTCATGGTATCCCTGCAGTGCCTATGCCTTATTTGTCTTTCAACAACTCTGAAACATCCATGCACACCATAAAGTATGGAAGACAGACACAGTGTTTGTCCTCATACAGCCTGTAACTCGGCAGACAGGAACAAAACATCTACAATGTAGGGTAGATAAATTAAGTATCCTACCTAGAATCCAAGAAAGATATTGCCAAACCCTTTCCCTGCTCTGCTAAAGAATATCAGCATAGTGACTATACCTGAGAACAGTGCGCTATATGCTTAAAATTTGCTAAGAATTCTCACCATCAAAATAAAAAAAAAAAGGTTAACTGTGTGAGGAGATGAATATGTTAATTAACTTGCCAGTAGTAATCATGTCACAATGTACAGATCAAAACATCACCTTATACACCTTTGAAAAATAATCTCAGCTCACAGGCAGGAGGCAGAAAACAGCAGACATGGGTCAGCTCTGCCTCCTCTAAATCTAGAGACTATCTGCAACTGGAGTACCACATACATAGAACTAGCCAATCAAAATAAAATAAAACATTTTAACAAATTGAAGTCATTTTTAGAGAGTAAAAAAACAATGTTTTAAAATATAATATGGAGTGACTGAATCAGCAAAGCAATCCATTATCTCAAATGTTTACATTTTTTTTCAATAATCTTAGCAATACTAAGCATGCAGTACTTCGTTATTGGCTATACTCAGCACAGTAGCTTTTTTCTAAAAGCACAAACATTCACATCTCTGGGCAGGCCAAGGCTTGACACCTTCTTTTCATCATTGCTCTAGCCTCCTCCCTCCAGTCTCTGGCAGGTACCATTCTACTCTGTTTCCATGAGTTCAACCTGGTTTTTTTTTGTTTGTTTGTTTGTTTTTGTTTGTTTTTGTTTTTAAGACACGGTCTCGTTCTGTAGCACAGGCTGAACTCACTACGGATCTCAGGCTGGCCTTGGACTCACAGCTATCCTCCTGCCTCAGCCTCCTGGGTGCTGGGATTACAGGCACGTGCCCAGTTTATGTGGTGCTGGGGAATCGCACTCAGGTACTCAGCGCTTAACTTAGTGCTCGACTGCCGAGCCATTCCTCCAGCTCCAATTCAACTATTGTAAGAGTCCATAAACTAAAAATATTAAAAACTTCATATAAGCAATCCAATAATTCTAACTTAAAAAAGGATTATCAATGTAAAAACACTAGTTACTTGATAATGCTCATCAAGAAGAAATCCTAGCACTAAACAAACCAATCCTAGTCCTACCATGAACAAGGAGTAGACTTCTGGTTAGGTGTACATGACTAAACTAGGCAAATCCAGACAATACACTTTGTGGGGGAAATGAGCAACTGTTCGGGGAGGCCAAGGCCTTTCCACAGTTAACCCCTGGGATCACTCCTCAGCTCTGAGCTGCCTTTTTCCTTTTTCACACGCTCTCAGACTCCGCCTCACTTCCTTTTATAATCTGCACATAGCTACTCCACTTTATGGAACTACTCTCCACAACACTGGTTTAGGTAAGGGCAGTCTTACTCAGCTTCTCAAATACTGAGAAAGGATGTGTGTCAGACACCACTGGAATAAGGAGAACCAAAAGACAAAGACAAAAAAGAAAAATACCCTGGTATTGGGAAATAACAGGTTCCAATCTGCCATGGTCTTTCCTCCTTTCCTGTACTAGAGTTAGGCTTAAACTTAAGGCCTCACCTATACCACCAGGCGAGTGCTCCACCACCGAGCTACACCCCTAGCCTTATCACTGTGAGATAAGGTCTTGATAAATTGCCTAGGCTGGACTTAAATTTGTGATCCTTCTGCCCTAGCCTCCCACAGAAGCAGGGGTATGGTGGCGCACACCTGTAATCCCAGCACTCAGGAGGCTGAGTCAGATGGACTGCTGTGAATGTAAGGCTGGTTGGAACTGCACAGTGAAACCCCGTCTCAGAAAAACAAAAACAAAAACCACTACTGGAAAAACAAGCTCAGACCTCTGAATGCTTTGAAGTGAGAGTTCCTGGCACTCAAGGTGTGCCCTGCCATCAGGTAGTCTTGGTATGGGGTGTGGCAATACCCTGCCTTGAAAAAATATATGCATATTTAGAGAATTTTTTTGCCTAAGGGTAAAGAAGTATTCTAACAACACGGTAGCTTAAATCTTTACACTTATGCTGGGCACAAACCTTAAAACCATTATCTCCTGGAGTTAAGACTGTGTGTCAGTGAACCCTTCACAATAGCTGCCTGTCCTCAAGTAGGAGCTGCTCACTGTGCTCACATTCTGTTCTATGACCATCCTTTGTACCACTAGTATACAAAATAATGTTAAAAGAATTTCAGTGAAAACATTTGAATTATTACAAAAGGCAGCTTGCTTTTTAATCTATGCAACTTTGAAAGGTTTGAAGAAGAAATTTTATTCCTTGATGCAAAAAGGAACTGCTGTTAAGATTTGGAAACTCTGTATCTGTGTATATAAGCATTTGTAGCAATAAAGCAGCCTAGGCCAGGCACTGAAAAAAGAATAGAGTAGCTGGGATGACAAGTATACACCATCCCCTCAGGTTTGACACGTCTTGCATTGTTGTGTAAGAATACCTGTTACAGTTTGTGAAGACCTCTTTTTTCTACATGGAAGTCCAAGAGGAGTTCTTTCTACCCTTTCCTCTAGGTTGTGCATGTCTTTCTTCCATGAAGTCTTTCATCCCAAACCACAAGAGGTATTACAGGCCTGAAGACACAGTGTACTCAGAACGTAGGGCCCTTTCCTCAGAGGGAAATAGTAGGCACTAACAAGACCAGATAGGTGCTACAGATGCTTTGATCTAGAGCCAGTGGCTGGGGCTGCCTATGTTTGAGGTCAGTAATTATAACCAGTAAAACGAGAAGGGAGGACACAGGTGAAACCTTGGGGCTGAGAGAATACTTTTGAAGACTATGAAAGTTAAAGAGTAATGACACAACTTATTTTTATATACAGTGTATCACTCTAAGAGATGAAGTCAGAAAGAAAATTCACAGAAATCACAAAAAGTTTAAGCCATGAACATAAAGTCAGCGGTTTCAGAGAAAAAAAGAACTAGAATGGCCAAATATAACTTCCCTCATGTTTCTGACAACTGGAACAAATGAACGTTTTTATTAGAACAAGGGTAGGTGCTACAGTTTGGATCCTGTGCATCCCTAAAAAGCTTCATGTGTTTGGAACTGTATGTTATTGGGAGGTAGGTCTTTGCCGGAAAGGGCAGAGACTTAGGGTTTGACTGGGAAAGACTGTGTCAATTTTTTGCCCTGGGAGGCTAGGGGTAGAGCATTCAGGCCTCTGTTGTTGACTTGTGGGCCAGGAAGTGAGGGAGAGGCACCTACCCTGGGCAGCTTGAAGTAACTAAAGGAAGGAGGAAGAAACTTGTTACAGCTTCTTCCTGGGAAAGCTCTAGCCTTTGCCTGAGTCTCCAGACTCACTGGGCTTCCACTTGGTTTCGGTCTGCAACTGGGTAAGCAGCTCTCCAGGTTCGGCCATGTACTTCCACTGCTGATGGCTGCCCATGAACAGACTGTGAGAGACCTTCTGAAACTGTGAGCTAAATCTTTCCTCCCCGAAGTACAAGATGTTGGAATATTCTGTCACAGCAACAAGTAAGTAACTAAGACAGCAGGTGTCTAGAGTAGATATTTGTTAGCTAGCCTATCATAAAGTTCCCCGAAACATCTGGAAATTGTGTCTTGGTTACTGAAATACATTCTGGCAATGCTGTCTGCACTGGACACCTAAATGTCTCTGGAGTCACAGCCATACCTGATCCCCGCACTTCTACACACATCACCATTGCCAGAACTGCCAAGTGTGGAAAACCAGAATCTTCGTATTCTCAAAAAACGATGAAGAAGGAAAAAATACAATTTTGGAGTAGGTAAAAAACTTATTTCCCATCCTCCTCCTTTCCCTGTCAAGTTCACTTTCATCACTCAAAACTATCAGTCACCTCAGTGATTTTTGGAGACTATAACGGTAAAATAGAACATGGGGAAGAAGAACACCAAAAAAGCCGTTATCAGAGTTTCGGGAGAACTATTTCAAAACAGCAAGCTTCCATTTCAACAACAAAGGTGGTACCTGACTCGGATCAGTCCAGACCGAGGGGAGATCTCATTTCTGAATGAATTTCCAATCTGGGCAGCAGCAAAAGGCAACTTCCCTTGGTTGAACTCCAAAAGTCGTTTGAAATTCAGGAAAATCCCCTGAGCAGTCTCTGGTCTCAAATACCTATAAATTTAGTAAATCATCCGTCATAAACGAAGAAAATGTGTTTCCCAACAAATTAAACTTTAGATACAAATCCTAAAAATCCCCAACACACCATTTCCACAATAAAGCTCTATAAGCCCGAAAACTTTCTGAAATGGAAATTTTCTTCAGTAGCCAATACTTTCACAGTGGTGCTGGAAAACAGCCAGATTAAGTTAACAGGTGTAGCAACATGGCTGTCAGCACTGCCACTGCTGTTAACCACTCTACTGGTCAAAATGCCCCTTTTCTCACGGTGCCCCTAAAACCACTGCTAACCTCATGAGCAATTATTTACTCAGAAGCAGATGATATTTTAGCTCCCTCTGAAACTAAGATCCATGCCTAAGTATACCTCTGTTAACCCACATACTAAACACAACTATGGGGCTGGAGGAAGAGAATAGCACAGTAGTTAAGGCACTTGCCTAGCAAACACAAAGCCCTGGGTTCAATTCCCCAGAACCACATAAACTGGGTGTGGTGGTGCACACCTGTAATCCCAGCACTCAGAAGGCTGAGGCAGAAGGACTACAATGATCTCAGGACCAGCCTGGACTAGAGAGAGTGAGACCCTGCCTAAATAAATAAATAAATCATAATTATGGGGCCAAGAAGTCAGCATGGGCTAAGGTTTAGCATTAGACCTCACTTATCCCACACATAATCCGCCAGGAGGCAATTTTCAAGGTTGTGCATATCATTATATTCTTTGCAGTATTTTATATTTTCACCCAGATGCTTCTGTATTTTTGCACATTTTAAAAATATAGTCAACCAGGTACACTATTTTATCCATTATCTGCTCCTCCATTTTACAGAGAAAACATTCTGTGAAAACTAGCCACTAAGTGTTCCTAATGACCTACTTCAAAGTATTTTACTAAAACAATTTTAAAACCAAGAGAAACAAAAATCCTACAATTTTGCCAACTTCTCATTCTAACAGACCAACTTTTCTTTTTTTGTGGTCCTTTTTAGATTTCATCCAAATATAAATATTGCTATAGTTTATATGCATATGTGTAAATACTATGTTCATAATTATGTATCAGTTGCTTCACTTACTTTATTTCTCCATGTTCTAAATAATTTTAAAAATGTCTCATTTAACAGCACAGAGCATTATACTAAAATTATCTACTTTCCTACAATTTGTCCAGGCACTGTCAAATAGGTGGACATGTAGCTTATTTCTATTTTTGATTTCCATACTTTTTACAGGTAGTTTCCTTTTCATCTTAATTACTCCCCTAGATAAATCCCCAGGACTGAAATGCCTGGACCAGAGGTGTGCTCCACTTCATGTACTCTACAGGTACTGTCAGAAGGAAAGGCGAGGCGTGCCACTGCCTCCTTCCTTCCACAAACCAGCCCAAATCAACCTGGGATCTCATGAGAATTGTGACATGTTTTAATCATAAAGGTTTTTACTATTTTTTAGTTTTATATATATCAAGGAAATATAATTAGAAGATGTAATGATCATTTATGCTTTTTTATTTTTAAAAACATTATATACTTAAAAAGATTATATTCAGGAAGAATTAGAATAAAAATTAAGAATGTACTTGTCATTATTATATACTACTTCAAAATTATTCTTTCATAGCACTGATATTCACCTTTTATTAAAAGCAGCTGTAATAACTTTGATACATTACTAGAAAAATAATAAAAAATACATACCCAGGCATGTTTCCTCCAGGCCCAATGAAGGTCTTAAACATTAAATTAAAAGGTACTGGGGGGGACAGATCATTTCCAGTAGAGGGTGATTTTACATTATAGTTCACAAAAAGATCCCCAAGTTCTTGCTGTCCATAATTATCAAGCTAAAGAACATACCAAGAAAATAATTAGTATAAAGCCAGAGACGTACCAAGATATCACATAAATAGCTATAACTGCATTCGCCTACCACAACAACTCACTCAGAATTCAAGAACATCAGCTTCCAGCTAATCTTCAGGATGCCTGTACATTTAAAACCATAACCAGCTTATACAATTTATATTTCCCAACAGAAAAAGGGAGGGTCTTTCTGGTACTGAGCTAACACACCTGCCATTTCACAATGAAAAATAAAGCAAGACACCTCTAATTTATTAGCTACAGATTGGTAAGAATCTGAAATCATCAAGTTTTCCAAGTTTAAGATTTTCCCACTCTGAACAAATTTGAGAGGTACATTTCCTAGCCTCGTAGTTCAATAGACCTTCAATTTCCTTTCCCACTACATATTAAGTTCCGTAAGGTTCTACTCACCACTACCTTTTCCAGTGTTTTACATATTCTACACATTTATGATCAATGCCAAATCTTGTAAAATAGCCTATGAGCTCTAGTTAAGAATTTTAAATGACTATGGTGAACTATCTAATAGTAAAAAACACTTAATTTAAAAAAACTAATAGAAACTGTTTAAAAAGTTGTTTTACATTAAAAACTATTTTCCTATGGGATGAGAAGGGGAAAGACAGAGTACATATGAGATCTACTTGAATATACTTGGCTATTTAGATTTCACTTTATCTTTTTTTAAGACAGGCTCTTGCTCTATAGTCCAGGCTAGTCCTGAGCTCACTGTAGTACAGGTTGGCAATCTTCCTGCCTCATCCTCCCATCCTCCCCAGTGCTGAGACTATAAGCATGTACAATCATGCCCAGCTAATCTTTTATGTGGTGCTGCATAATCAAACCCAGGGTCTTGCACACGCTAGGCAAGCACTTTAACCACTGAGCTATGTCCCTAGCCCCTAGATTTAATTTTAGAGCTATGAAAACTTGACATAATTATAAACCAAGCTTAAGTTTTAAAAATGGTATCTTAAGAAGACTGAAAGTGAAACAAAACACATGGACTGTGTATTCATCTGACTACACCAACAGGAGGACACCAAGTGACTTCAAACAGTTATTAGACTGCATGACTGTACACTCCTAGTATACCCATAAGGAAGAGAAAGAGCAAAACCAAAAATCATCTTGTTGACGTTGGTTTTGTTATTCTGATATTCCTGATACATACCGCCAGATAATATACTATCAATAATTGTGCCAATGTTGTAGAGCACTGGAATTTTTGAGTAGGAACAGGGAACAGATTGATAAAGTAAAAATGCCATAAACTTTAAGCAAAAATATTAATACTAATCCATAACAATTACACCTTAAAAAATACCCATGTCCTAGCTCAGTCCACTGGAGAGTTCTGGAACCACTGACCAACACCATCTTTACTAATAAGGCTCTTTGGAGAAATGGCCAATCCCATGTCTGGAACAGCAGCAAACAGCAAGGAAGTTACTGAAGTCTACGAGGACTTCAACAGATGAACTCAGCAGACAACTCTTGACAGTGAAAGACCGGGCAATCTAAACACCAATGACTAACAGCTGCTGCAACCAGATGAAGATAAGCAAATGTTTTAATCTGTACGTTTATAACAGAGAAGAGAGGAAAAGAAAGTAAGGCAATTCAGATCTTGTGCATTTCTGAGAGGTGCCAATGAATCATCAAATCAGCTAAAGCAAGATTTGGGCAGGGTGAATCAAGTACATACTCACTTTTCTTTACAAGCAGTGTCTCAAACCCAAGAGTAGATAGGAAAAGTTTTCCCATTTTCTGTTTTTCAAAGGAGTAACAGAATGATAAAATAAATCTGAACTCCTAATCAATGAATGGGTTTAGACAACAGTCATCAATAGCTACAGCTCACAAACTAACCATACAAACTAGTTAAAACCACTTAAGTATCTTGTCACATATACCTGGCCAAATCTCTAAATCTAAGACAATCTGGGCGTGGTGACACATGCCTGTAAACCCAGCACTCTGGGAGGCTGAGGCAGGAGGATCACAGGCCCTCGCCCAACCTATGCAGCCAAAGAAGTGAGTAAAGAAGAGGTGTAGAAACACTTTGAAAAGACTGGTGACATCCAGGCAGAATGATGGGTACATAAGTGCATATTATATTCCTTACTTTTATGTTTTAAAGTTTTTACTGAAAAAGTTTTAAAATGACTTTACTAACAGTGTATTCAAACACGGGTCAGCAAAAATTGACAGAGAAAAGAAACAAGAGAATTAATTCAGAGTTGTTAACACCACATAACAGAAATAGAACTATTTCTACCACAGAGGGTGAATCCAATGGCATGACCAGGTACAGCAAATGCCCTCATGAGCTCAGGTCACAGTTGGGCTCTCAGCCAGCAAGTCTACTGCAGCCATTTCCCATACCGGTTTCCACCAGTCCCTTACTTTTCATTGGGGATTTCACTGACAGATATACATACATACATACAGACAGACAGACAGACAGACAGATAGATAGATAGATAGATGTATCTATATAGAGATACCTAAATATCAATTACAGATATATACAGCAAAAATGAATGCTGTCTTGAATATGAAGCAAAGCCAGTGCTCACAGTATAAATTATGACTCATGAAATCAAGTATTTCTAAATTCTGACAATTTACTTGGAAATAAAACTACTAAGCTCAAAGACAAATAAGCATGGACACACACAATCTCAGTAAGTCTGAAATTCTGAATGGGAAACAGGCGAGTTTAGGCGCAAATGGAGGTATCTTTCACCTCTTTTTAACAAAGGTCAAGCCTTTGGGGAAAGGAAATAAAATGAATGTGCAGCTACAAAAGCGTCAGAACACAAAGTCTGACTTCCTACACCAAGAACAGCAACACTTTAAGCACTGAGTGTCAAGCAGGGGTAAAATGTACCTCGCTAGGACCAAAATAAACTGGTAGATGATTCAACAGCCAGATTCAGAAACTTTCAATTTAAATGAAGAAAACCGCTCAGCTAGCTGGGTCTGGTGGTACAGCTAAAGTTGGAAAGCTAGACTATGGAGAAAAATGAGCACATTCAAATATACATATAGGGCAACAGTGGAGCAGTATCTAGTAATTCCCAAGAGAAAAAAGGCAAACTATTAGGAAGTCCTACATCCAACTTCAGATTACCATTGAGTACAAAATGCTTATAAACATAGTACTATTTTCCTTGGGTTTCACCCAAGTAAGTATATAAAATTTAAGAGGTGAGCCTTACATAGGACTTCATGGTATTAAAGAAATGTACTTTGCTTAAATGGAACAGATGAGATTAATGGAAATCTTTCTGCCTCAGCAAGTGCCGGGATTATAGGCATGTACCACTATACCCAGCTTATGTGGTGTTGGGGAATTGAATCCAGGTCTTGAGCTTCCTAAGCAGGCACTTTGACCACTGGGCTAGTCCCCTCATCAAATTCTTAAAGTAGCCTGTGACATCCCCAAAAAAACTTAAGGGCTACTTCTACTACAGAATGTCCAAGGTACTCAAAGGTAGAATAAATTATCTTCGTGATCTATTTTGTCACTCCTAAATTTGTCAAATTATAAAATTTACGGCCTACAGGCAAGCTAAAAAAAGGAAGGGTGGAAAAATAGCCATGAGCTTATCAGGTTATGAGAACAGCAGCATAAAGCCAGGACAGTCCAGCTGTGTCAGGTGGCCCTGAGAGCTCACAGTCATGATTATCAGGCTGTGAGAAAAACTGCACAAAGCTGGGACAATCCAGTTAGATCAGGCAGCCAGGAGAGCTCACAGTCACACCTCACACTCCACATCAACACACACTGGTCATCAGTAGTCACTTGTTGGCTTTAGTACTAAATCCAGAAAACTGACTGCCAACGAGAAACAATAAATTTAACACCTATTGACACTGATGCTCCAGATTGGCTGAAATACACTTACAAAAGTCAAAACAAAAAAGCAAAAGGAGATGCTTGAGGGACGAGGAAAACCGCTTCCTTACAATGGAGGCCAAAGTCAGCACATCGACTTCGACAGGGATGCCCAGTCACTCTGAGGAATCTCTTAAATATCTCTCTCTTTCTCATCAAACAGAACACTATGCTGTCACCAAATTCTCACCTGAGCCAAGACACTTTCCATCTCTGATTTCTTCTCAGCAGAACACTTCTTATCAGACATCAACTTCTGTAAGTGAGCTACAAGAAGAGTGTTGACGTATCAATTTTAGTCAGTGGGAAAAAGCGCAATTTTGAGTTTCGATGTTAGACAAATTAAAAAATAAATCTAAGGTTAATGATTTTATTTACATGAATCCTACAGTTGATTTTATGTAAGGATAGACACAGTATTAGTTTGATTCATTTGCGAATTAGAAAAATAACTACACGTACTTAACTATATATAACTTTCTAAATAAGGACTTTATCTGTACACTTAAGATCTGTGTACTTTTATACCTGAATTTTAAAATTTAATGTAAAATTGAGAAAAATATAATTAAGCCCATTTTGATTCCTCCTACTGAAAGGAGATGAAGAATACTACCTTTTAATAGATGATCAGCACGAAAACACTCCCCGTTTTTCACATCTTTCACCATGAAGTCAGCAAATTTGTCTACATGGCCAGAGGTCCTAAGTTAACAAATACCAAGACAGTCTGTCATTCTCAGGCAAATTAACACAGAGATTAGCTCATTAAACAATCTCCCTACAACGTGTTTATCCACAGTTTGTATCTGTGTACCACAACAGGAAGTTCCCATATCTGTAAAAATGATGTATCCAAGACAAAATAATGTTAAGCCAGAGAAAATTCTTCCTCAAATTTATTCTCATCCTCTCCCAAGTTCCTACAAGAAGGAAGACATTAACTACATTTTACTGTTTCACAAACTGTCGTAAGGTCAGTACTACATCTCAGAATCCATTAGGCTATGTTCATGCTATTATTAGACGTGAACTAAGTCAAGGCCAAAATCATGAGGAATTTGATAAACCAAGAATTCATTATATAGCACAGGACAGCACAGAAACTTAAGGGAAAGTTTTCTGCCTCTGAAACAAGGAATGACACTAGCTAATCTCTACACAGTCTGCTAGCAGAACAAGAAGCAAAAAGCAAAGGAGTCCTGATCTTAGAGATCCATACATGGAATTCCTTTTATATTAACTGGCTAGAAATATGAAAAGAATCCACAGAATGCTAATACCAAAAATTACCTCTTTACCAGGCAACAGTAAATGAGTAATGATGACATAAAATAGTAAGAATTCCTCATTCATAGTTACTGAAATGCTGCCCAACTTTCAACAATGTTGGTAGGATAATCTTCACTCTTAAATTTCCACACTGATTATAAATATAAATAGTAAAATAACTTATTCTAAGGAGATAATTGGGATATACACATATCTACATATCAAAATGCTCAATGCAGTCATATGTCAAAAGAATCTTAGATGTATACAATAATTACACTAATTAATTTTTGGCACACCCACCAAACAGAACACTATACCATCATCAAAAATGCTTGGACAGGGGCTGGTGGTGAAACTCACTGGTCACAGTACCTGCCTAGCTTGCACAAGGCTGTCTTCACCCTCCAGCAGCATATAAAAATTGAGCCAAACATGGTGGTACATGCCTATCATCCTAGCACTTGGGTAATTGAGGCCAGAAGATTGCCGTGAGTTCAACGCCAGCCTGGGTTACCTAGTGAGTTCAGGACTAGCCCGGACTACAGAGCAAGATCCTGTCTCAAAAAAAAAAAAAAAAAAAAAAAAAAGTATGTTGGAGGGAGGAATAGGAGGGCAAAGGATGTTGCTCCGTGGTAGAGCACTTTTGGTACACCCAAAAAAATAAATAAAAAAAAATAAAAACCCTTGGGCAGATAACTAATGACAGAGTAAATGTTGTTCACCTATCATATACGAAAAGAATCGGTGTGCTGCTGACCTTCAGATACACAGATACATACAGGAAAAAAGTAGAAGGATAAACATTTTACATGGCTATCAGCAAGCAGTAGGTACATACCCCTATTTTCTTTGTTTTTCTATATTTTCCAGATTTCCTACCCAAACATGGGCAGTTTTTATAATGAGAAAGTTACTTAAATATATACATTAAAGAACTCCCACCCTGTAAGCTAGGTCTTACTTTAAGACTGGCTCAGGGGTGAGCATGGTGCAGTCGATCTCCAGGATCTGCTCCTCCTGGATGAAGTGCTGTCTCCAGGTCTGAATAATATTGTTCTTCAAAGCACATCCAACCGGCCCGAAGTCGTACAGACCACTGACACCTGCAAAAGCAAGAGAAGAAGGGGTACTTTACTTTGTTACTCTGAATAAATGAAGGCAAGGAGACATGAGAAACTGATACTCCCAAGAAATGTTTTAAAGCTGACAATTCAAACCCTTAAAACCAGACAGTCTTACTGCCAGCTAGCTGGCTGAAGTAAAACAAAAAGGCTCTTACTCTGTTTACCATTTCCAGATCTGTAATTTCATATAGGATTAAGTCCTAAATTAAAAATTACAGAAGTTGTCCCATAAACAGGAAACAGAATGAAAATGTACACAATAGTTTTCTACCATAAAAGAGAAAATTATCTGTCAAGGAAAATGATTATAATGACCTATAATTTCAGTACCTATTTCTCTAATTTATTCTTTCATATCTGAGCCACTATTCAAACTGCAAGAGGCTAACATTTAGTTAGCAAACCAAAATCAAGTTTCAGAGGTAAAGTACTCAAAGTCTGTTGACTATGAAACAGTTTTACATCTAATCAGTTACATTCACCTGTCGATTCTTATACAGCATTCAGAAAGATGTGATTTATCCACATATCTATAAAGAATGTTTTCTCCTGGCAAATGCCTATAAAGAATAATCTAAGCACCCTGTTTTATCACTACTCTGTGCAGAAGGGTGCAACAGAGCAGCTTGTACTTTAAGGACTTTCTATTGCTCCAAAGTCTCCAATGCATTTTAAGAGTGCATAATTGTATAAATACATAGACACATCAAATGCTTAATTCCTGGGCCCCCAATAGCATCCTACATGCTAACGGGGGAAAAAAGTGTCTTCAAGAATAAACAGGGTAGAAAGAAATAGCAAGCATTAATTTTACCAAATGTAAACCAACAGCACAATATTTATCTTCTGCTTTATGTGACCTGATACAATTAGATACCAACTGGTAAACTCTGCTCATGATCTAAAGCCACTAATGACACAACTGTGCTTCCATCAATCCCCTACCTCCATAAATAGCAAAAGCTTGGTCATAGAAAAACCTCCTCTTCAAGGTATCCTCCATTTTTGATCTGTCTACAATGTCATCTTTGGGCTGTAATGCTAGCTCCTGTAGAAGATTAAATAAAAATGTGTGATTAAAGAAGTGTGTGGGCATCTAAACTTACCTATCTGAAGTAAGCTTATTTCTCAGCATAATTCAGTATAAAATTTATCAGACAACATTCTGAGAAGAAAATGAAATTTTAAAAAGTCAAAGCCTCAGTCACCCCACCTTTTGAATAACATAAAAGATTATCTTTACTTAACTATTTAGTAAAGTATATGATCATTTCACTTACACTGCTAAGCAATATAAGCAACTTCTGAATTTTTAGTGGAACATCAAAGTAAAATAATGACTTTAAAACTTTAAACTATTGACTTTGGTGATGAGAGGTTTACTATTTGAAAGATTTAGGAAGAGTAGAGAGATAAATAAACCATTATTTCCAGGCATAGGAGAATGCATAAAGAAGAGCATATGAGCTTTAGGGAATTCATGAAGTATAGGAGCCTAAATCTGGCAGGGGCGGAGCTGGAGGGGAGTCAAAGGTCAGGAAGGCTTTCCCGAGAAAGCAACACTGTGAGTTGCACTTCGGAGAGATAAGGAGCCCGCCAGGTAGAAAAGAAGGAAAAGACATTCTTAATAAAATAGATAAAATAGGCATTTATTAAAATTTTTTCTAGGTTACTTCAACCCAGTGAGATTAAATAAAAGATGAACAGTTTTATGCCTACTGATGGTCCTATTTTAGCATCCCAAGATTCACCTTTGCTTCCAGAACTCTCTTCCGGGCTTTGAGCTCAGCTACTGCTTTGTCCACATCTACCTGGGGTGCTTTATCTTCTTTCAGCTTTCGCACAAGATCACCCTGGCCAAAAAGGAGAATTTATATTCACGATTGGTTTTAGAAGTCAGAAATGCGAGAGGGAGGGAGACTGTGTTGAAGATGACCTGCTATCTTTCACAAGCTGGTCTAGAACTTGTAGGCTTAACTGAACCCCATACGTCGGCCTTCTGAGTAGCTGGGAATACAGGAGTGTGCCATCCCGTCCAGCTCGGCAATGTTTTAATGCATGCTTTAAAACAAACAAACAAACAAACAAACAAACAAACAAACAAACAAAAAACCACAGTGGGGCTAGGTGCACAGCTCAGTGATTAGAGTGCTTGCCTAGGAAGCACAACGTCCTGAATTCATAATAGCTAGACACAGTGGCTCATGCCTGTAATCTCAGCACTTGGGAGACTGAGGCAGGAGGACCACTGGGAGTGAGTGTGAGGCCAACTTGGGCTACGTAATGAATTCAGGACCAGCCTGGACTAGACAGCAAGAACTTGTCTTAAAATTAATAAATAAGTAAATAAAAAATTTGAAAAGTAGACTATTCAAGTGTTTACTCTGTGAGAGGTCATCATGAATAACGGACAGTCTCCGCTCTCAGCATTTATGTATACAGAGACAAGATTAAAAACAGTAGATCAGACTAGTGGTCTAGGAGCCAGACCATAGAAAACCCACAACAGGGCAGAAGGAGGAAAAAATATGACAGGTAAAGAGACAAAGATTCAGATTTATTTAACCATAGTGCAGAACAGAGATATATGAAAAGACAATGGTTATATCCTTTATAATTGCTCAGACATGATTTCTCAGATGCAGAAAACACAATAAAATAAAAACGCACAATACAAATCCACATCCAGACTCGGCTGCTTCAACAGATTACCAGTTTGTCTCCCACGCAAAGGTGTCTACGCTAATACTAAATCTGGCCCCAAGTTGCCCTAATTCCTGTTATTTCTCATACTTTCTAAGCTTTATTTCGCAGACACAAAGCACCCTTAATGTGGTGACTGTTCTTATCTGGTGCCTTCAACGATTCTTCCCTCATTGGAAAATGATTCCCTGCTCCTCATGACACGCTGCCAGATCCTTTATGAAGCACTTCTCCCTACTCCAGCCTGAAGATTGCTCCTGGAGGACGCTTTCCCTTGGGGCTGCTGTCCCTCATAACCTCAAGGGCTGGGAAGGGCCACATGCACTCCTGAGTCCCCTCTGTTTTCTTTTTCCTCCAGTTAAGGCTCCAGTCCCTTTGAAGCTCTCACTCACTTCCTCTGTTCAGTGGCAGTCTTCCACAAACTATGTTGTATAGACTGTCTGGGTCAGGAAGTGAGTAAGAGAAGGTTAACTTCCCTGAGCCTGAAACTTACATAAAATGAGAATTATTTTCTTGGTTTTAATATACATGAAGTTTTCCAGGAATGCAATGCACACAAGCAAATAGGACTTACAAGGCTATACCTTGTTCTGTTCAGAATTTTTCAAAATGTTTTCAAAATGTCTTTTCTTCAGGAAAAAGCTTTTCATCACTTGAAAAAAAAGAAAAACCCACCACCAATGACAATGCTGCTGGTATGTAAGCAACCAACATCAGATATCTTGTTCAGTGCACACTTAGAGCAAATGCATTCACAGTAAATCTACGTGCAGGTATAAGCATCTGCTTACTTTAGTGCAACTCCCAGGAGTCATACTCACAATTTACCATTGAAATACACATTGTTTTAAAATTACCTTAATTCTGTTATTATGCTAGCAATCTTTATTCTATTATCCTGAGCTCTCTAGTTGAAGCAACATCCCCAGTCACCTTTTAACTTTAATCTTTTTTATTATTATTACAATACTTGAAATCAACCTATAGATACATTGGCTTAATTTACATGCTCTTTAGGACAGGAGCTCTGGCAAATCAATTGTGACACTGAAATACTTGCGATATCACAGCCTAAACCTAGCACAGAGCCAGTCCTTCAGTATTCGGTATCATCTATTGGCTTACTTTTCACTTATTCAGAGAAACCTATCCCATAGGTGCTCCCTAACTGAGCTGTTTGTGGATATAAGAAGCCCGAACGAGCCTTGTTCTGAAAAGGCAGCAGGAGCTCCCTGCGGGTAGGAAAGAGGCACGTCCTCCTCCTGAATGCGTCATTCCCCTACTTCACGTGTTGTCATGGACACTCCCTCGAATCTCATCCACTTCCTCCTGGAGTCTCCACAAGGGCACTGGCAAGCAAGGCCATAAGTAAAACAGGGAGGAAGAACTGAATCATTTTTTGTTCTCAAAATTGGGCACATATATTCCAGCAGAGGCTAGCTGGCAAGTGCAGGCAGAGTGAGGAGGAGGACTGGAATCACAGACTTACTCATCTCCAAAGTCCCAGGGAAGAAAGGATATTGTCTGTTTATTGTAAGTAATGAATAATTAGAATCATGATTTATAGAGATCCAGTTCTGAAAGCAGGACTGGGGGTGACCACAACACTGAAAGCCCTTCAGGATTTCTAATCTCTAATTACTCTTCTTTTTCTTCACCACCCAACTATATTTTGGGTTGTTTTTCTGTGTGAACAATGAATGAAAACAACATAAAATATTACCAAGATCTCTAAATTACTCTTAAGAAACATCAAGTAGATGTTTAGTTCCTGAGTAAATTCCTACTAACTACAAAGACAAACATGAGAACTGCATGACTACGAAAGGAAAATAGGTATTAGATGAGAACAGCATCCCAAGGGTTCCTCCTCACGGATCCTTCTTGCACCATGGTATATATTCAGTTGGCCAAGAAAAACAAGGCCTTTCCTCACTTTTGTAAGCTGTTTGGCTTTATACACTCAGCTAAGAGGTGCCTATTAGGATTCTCAGACTTCCAAATGTTTTTATAACTACTGACAAAAACTTCATAAAATTTTCATTTGCCCTTTGTAGACTAAGTGGGAGCTTTAACAGGCATTCTTGGTTCAGAAAAATCAAAGCAGAAAAAAGTTCAAAGCTCTTCTTGCTAATTCTTCTCACTACTAAGACGTTTTACTCTGCCCCTCATTTACAGTAAAACCAAATTTGAAATGCTAAAACATGTATTATGTTACCTACAAAACTATACTAGTAATTTAGACAGTAAATTCTTTCACATAGGCGCAAAACGCTATCCATCATAAGAACACAGGTGAGCTCCATGCTGTGAGAGAACCAGTATTCCCAGAGCTGTGGTGCACATGTGTAATTCCAGCTACTTAGGAGGAGGAAATGTGAGGATTGCAAGGATTGCCCAGATTAAAGGTTTGTGCGGGGAAACTTAGACTCTTCTCAAAATGAAAAGTAAAAAGGGCTGGGGATGTAGCTCAGCAATAGAGCAACTGCGTAGTGTGCCCTATCCCCTGGAATGGATCCCCCATCATCACAGAGAGAAAAGAAAAAGAAAAAAGGACCAACAATCCAACAAGCTACAATCAGTACAGGATAACACTTAGCATTTTGCCAAGAACTTAATGTAAAGTGTAAGCAGCAATGTCAACACTGACCATAGACTTCCACTTCCCAGATGAAGAAATCTGGCTACTGATAGGTAAAATAAATCATGTTTCCTAAGGTCACCAGCGAATGACCACAAAGTCAGAATCTAACTTCAGGAAATTTAACTTCAAAATCTACACTCTGCATCACTAGTCTGTTACTGCTGCCAGAATTCAATCTTCAACACACAAAAAAACAAGCAGGAAAAAACTCAGAGGGGTAGAGAGAAAGCCCACTGAGCATGTCTTCAAAACCTTTCCCACCTTGACCAGTAAGTGCCACCTTCCTTTTCTCCCTAGCAGTCACACTGTTAGCACCTCAAACCATATCTGCCTAAATTATTTCAGACTAGCCTCTCCAGTCAAGACTGACAGTGAAACACTCGCCAAATCCCTGGACCTGTTTCTGTCTGAACCTCCAGGTCAGGTAAAAGCCATCTCCATGGTGCTGCCGGTACGTTTCTTCAACTACGTGGTCTCACGTAACATTGAGACAAAGCCAAAGGGAAAGAAAAGCAGGTCCAGTCGGCAGCCGAATACTGATGACACACAAAGCTTGTAGTCACGGAGAAGTCCCTCTGGTGCTGTGCAAGAGCAGTGACGAAGGCTGAGGGCAGGTGTGTGGACAGGGATGAACGGGACCAGAAAAGGGACAGAAACATCAGGCCCACGGGCTCCTGAGGGACTGTTCCTGATGGCAAGCCAATTACGTCTTCATAATAACTTGGGTACATCTTCAAACTGATTTAATTGAATAGTCCCCCTTCAACTATTAAAAATCACCCCAAAGCTTTTAGGTAGGCTATCAATATTTACTTTGGTTTATGTGAGCACAGTCTCCAACTGATGAGTCAACTTCAAGGTGCAAAAGTGACACGCAGTCAGTAGAAACTGTACTTGGCATTCTGAATTGTTTTTTTTTTTTTTTCCTGGACCAGCAACTCCCCCATGATGCTGGGCAGCAGGAAGCCACAGCTCTCAGGCAGCTAGATGGTCACCATAGTAAGCCACCAGTCCATAGAATACTGTATGACTAAGCAAGGATGCTGAACAGTCACCATGGTAAGCCTCCAGTCCACAGAGTACTGTATGGCTAAGCAAGGACTTTCTTTGGTTAGGTAAGTATACTAAACATATTTTCAACCTACAATATTTCCAACTTATCAGGATGGGCTTGGCAGGATACAAGCCCATTGTAAACAGAGGAGCATATACATTAGAAATTAAAACAGAAATTTTAAGCTTGGCAGAGGGCCACACAACTATAATCCCAGGACTTTGGGAGACTGAGGCAGTTATCAAGGAACTCCTATGTAAGTAGGAAAAAAAGGAGGATTTTTTAAAGTTTTTTTCAGGTAACCGGATGTTCTTTGATACTACAGCAAGAATCTGACAAGAAAAAAGTTATTTCTTTGCCAGGCCAGTGGCAAAGGCTCATAATCAGAGCCCTATGGGAGACTGAGGCAAGGTGACAAACGTGAGCACAGCCAGGGCAACTCAGCCATTTAGTGAGACCCTGTCTCAAAATAAAAGATAAAATACAGGCTGGTATTAAAAAGTTAAAATGTTACTTGTAAGTGGTGATCCACAAAGTATCCACAGCACGGAAGGCCCCACCCTACCAGCACCAGGTAGACCCAGCCTCTCACACTGGGACAGAAATCTAGGCGACTGTCCAACCACTGTCCGCGCCTGTGAGCTGGTTCAGCAGCAGCAGACTCTTTGACAGTACACCTGGAGGAATGGTTAAAATGCCCAAATGATTCGTATTAGTAAACTCCATCGACTACACAAGTAAAACAGTTTACAACTAGCAATGGGATAAAACCAGAGGTTTCAGAGATGACAGCAGGAGGTCTGACTGGTGGGGGGAGGGTTAGGGTTAGGGTTAGGGTTAGGGTGTGCTCACTCAGTTTCATCAGAGCTAGCCACCACCACCTCCAAGACAAAATCAGCTAACTAGCTGTAACTTGGTCTGGCTGTTATAGTTATACCTTGCCTACATATCATGGTAACTTTCTTTTCTTTTCCATTCTTTCCTTTTGTCCTCATTTAAATAAATCCCTTCAAAATAGAAACCAATGCTTTCAGAGAAAGTATGTACCTCATAAAGCAGCGAGGGATGCAGTTCATTACAGAGGCCCCGGGTTCAATCTCCAATACCGCAGCAAGTAAATACAGAAATAAATAAATAATATGTAGATATGTATGTAACTGCTAACTCAGAAAATGTAGCACACAACTTTTTGTACTGTTACATTATATCCACCAATATATCTTAGATTTTGAACAGATCTTTTATCAATGCCTGTTCTCATTACATCAAGCACTTGTCACCTGGTAAATATTGGTTAAATGGGTTATGCAGATCTTCCAAATATTAACACATTTAATATGCAATATATTAAAATATCTTCCATCTGTTAACATTAATGCTCATTTAAAAAAGTACTTAAGGGGCCTGGAGCTCAGCTTAGTGATTAGAAGACTTACATAGGGAACTCAAGGCCCCACATTTGATCCCTCAGCACCACCTAATAGCTGGACATGGAGGCACACGCCCTGCAATCATAGCACTTGGGAGGCTGAAACAGGAGGACTGTTCTGAGTCCAAGGCTAACCTGAGCTACATATCGAGTTCAGGACCATCCAGGAATACAGCAAAATCCTATCTCAAATAAATGAATGAAGAAAGTATTTACTGAGAAGCTGCCCAGCTAAAAGCTAACAGAAGTTTTTCAAAATTCTAAAATTTCCCTCCTAGAGGCTTGATATCATCATTGGGCACAAATAAGTATTAATATTTACTTTCTGACATTACAAGCTCCAATCATCCATTTTCCAAGTTAACAAATTTATGTGAAACAAATGTCACTAACTAGCATAGTCTTAACCACCTTAAAAGTCCCTCTCAAGAGGGCCTTCAAGGATGAAGGAATGGCATAGGGGTTAAAGTGCTTGCCTTGCAAGCACAAGGCCTGTATTCGATTCCACATAAAGCTGGGCATGATGGCACATGCCTGTAATCCAAGCACCTGAGAGGCTGAGGCAGGAGGACTGCCCTGACTTCAAGACCGGCCTGGGCCACTTAGTGAGTTCAGAACCAGCCTTGGCTACAGAGTGAGACCCTGTCTCAAAAAAAAGAAGTCTTCAATTGCACAAACTTCACCACGGAAAAATGTAAAATGGAGCAAGGTGACAGTATGTCTCATTTCCCATATATAGCTAAAGGAAAGTTTAAACAACTTTTAAATTCCTTCCAGTTGACACTGGCCTCAGTACAATTCAAAGTTTCAGGCAATGAATTAATAAATGTGTGGTTGCGGAAAATTAGAAAAAGCACTCAAACTAATTTACACAAATTAACTCACACACTGAGAAAAATACCCTAAAATATAGAACAATCAAGCCGACATAAACAATACACAAGACAGGGGTAGCAGCGGAAGGCCACACCATAATCAAAGTTTACTTCAGCTAACTGGATCCAGTCTTAGCACTCGCGTAATTTGCACTGCAGTTCTAGGCAAACGTGGCAGAGGGAGGGATGTGGGCTGCCTTTTTTCCAAATTAGAAGTGAGGGCATAAAAGACAGTGTGTTACAGTAAAGACAAAGGAACCACACTTCCATTATCTGAGGAGTGGAGGGAAACAAAAAGAAGCATCGAATGTTGACACCAAAACTAGAGGTGAAATTAAGCCCATAGTGAAATTTCAAAATAAAAGACAAGTCAGTCAGGCTCCAAGGAGAAGGAAGTAGAGATTGTAAAGTGACAGCATTTACTGAATTTACGGCGGCTATGCTCCAATGAATTATTTCCGAGGGAGGGTTCCACCCTCCCAGCAAAGCCAAAGGATTGCATCAGGCGCCACTGCAGGAGAAACCCGTTCTGCCTTTACTACTAGTAGGTCATGAATCCCAGGGGTCCTGCTGCAGGCTCCCGCTCTACCTCGCTGAAAGTGAGAACCATCTGAAACGCGCTCTGTCCTCTCTCCATTCAGTGCTCCCATGCTGTGATCTGGGAGAAGGAGGCCTGTATTAAATCACCAAGTCCTCCAACCCGTGAGACCTCTCCCTTGCGCAAAATCGAAATTCAAAACGTCCCGTTTTAAGAACGACTTCACTGCGCAACTCAGCACATTTACAGTCTCCTCCGTTGGTGATCCGAAAGCTCACTTGTCCCAGATGGCCTTTATAAAGGCCAGAAAAAATGACAGAGGCAAAGGGGGATGAATTCCCGTAACTACTAGAAAACAAAGTTCGATACCCTCACCAAACCCACTTTTCAACTTTATTTTCTCGGCCGATCATGCGGCTAAGCGCCGAAGGGAAGACGAACAGGCGCCACCACTACCCAGGCATTCTGAAGATGTTTGACCGAGGGACAAGAGAACTGGCAGCTGCGGCTCATCAGCGCCCAGCGGATGGAGAACCTGGCCACCCAGGATGCTCTAAGGGCCAGCAGAGCCGGGACGCCGGAGCAAGGTTATGCAATGAGAACGCAGACCCACACGCGGCGCGTGAGCAGAGAACGGAGGAGGGATGCGGCGGGAGGGGCTGGCAGCGCCGCCCGGGCCAGGAGGCGGCCGAGCCGGGCCCGAGGTCCAAGGCGGGGAGGACGAAGCGGGGCACCGGCAAGGAGGGACGGGGCGGGCCGGGGAGGGCGTAAGGAGGAGCCGGGCGGCGGCGGCGGGGCGAAGCCCGGGAGGGCGCGGGACTCCAGCGCCGGTACCTGCTGGCGCACGGCGAGCCGCAGAGGCGCCAGCACCTCCTCTGCCCCCGCGCCGTCCATGCTGCCAGGAGAGGAGGCGGCGGGCAGGACGGGCCGGGCGCTGGCGTTGGCGCTGAGGGGCCGGCGGGGCGCGGGCGCGGACCGAGCCGGGAGCCGGGGCGGCGGCGACAGCAGCAGCAGCGCGGCACGGACGGCTCTGAGCAGCGCCGGGCGCGGAGAGGGCATGAGCCGGCGGCCCCGGGCGGCGCGCAGGGGTGGGCGGAAGCGGCGCGCGGCCCCGCCCCGGCATGATGAAATCGCCGCGCACCCGCCGCGGCGGCGCGCGCAGCCGCACTCGCCCCGAGCCGCGCCGCGCCGGCGCCGGTCCGCGCCCGCAGATTCGACACGGAGCCCGGAAGGCGAAGGAGCGCCCGGGCGGGCGGCGGGCGGCCAGATTGGCTCAGGCGTGCGTCATCCACCCGAGTAACGTGGGCATTGAAGGACACAGCTTCCCCTGAGGCTGCAGACTGCCCCAGGGCAGTCGAGCAGAGATTTGTCTGCGGGCGCTTTCACACACACGGTTCTGTTTCTGTCCTTAGGTCCCCTGCACTGGGAAACGGTGTGTATATATCAAATACGACGGCGTCTTAGACTTGTTGAATCCCAGAATCCTCTATTAATTCCGGAAATAAGAACCGAGCTGCTCGCCCCAGGACTGCAAATGAAGCCCAGAGATGAGATTCAGAAGCCCAATGATAAGATAAGTGAATCATGCCCCTAATCTCTTCTGGCCAAAAAGCTAATCTGGAAGAGTAGGCGTCGTGATGAGTATGGTATTCCCGAGTTGGTGGGCACTTTCTCACAGAGGACTGGTCTTGCCGCCCGTTTAGGGCATGCTTTTCCATTCTGCAAATCTCAAGAATAAAGATGATAGTTTCTTTGGTCTGTTTTTGTTAATGAGTGGTTACACGTCACACAGTGGACAGGCTAGAGAGTAGGATAGCTGCCCAAGGCTCTTGTAGATGGCCAGGCGCCCTGTAATAAGCTGTGCCTGCAGTGAACTAAACATCCTTAATGTTCAGTTTCAAGATGTAGGAATAGATCCAAAGAGGCTACAGACTTGACCAGTGTCCCATGTTGATGGCAGTAGTCTGTGCCTATGGAGGCAAAGGCTGTAGCAGAGAGAGCGGGGAGTTGGTGAAACTGAAGAACGCTTGAAAAAAAAAAGCCCTGTGGCTTCACTAGCTTTCAGTTACTTTCTTGAAACGATTTAAGTTATATTTTAGGAACATGGAGGTAATTCAAGCTGGTTGAATCAACAGTGAATTGGGAGAGAATGGCCTGATACTCCCCAAGAAGTACTTTTTTTACCCCATGGCTTGTTTCTGAGATATTTGACTTCTGAAAGGAAGCTTGGTTTGATAACCATTGTAAGGCCTTGTAGCATGGGCTGGCCAGTCCTCTCAGGCACCTCCTGCTCGGGGCCTATAAAACCTGCTGTTAGGGAAGATTTCTCCTTCAGGTGATCACTGTCACAACTCGGGAATCCCCCTGCAGATGCTGGAAGCGAAGCTACTCTCTCTGTTGAAGTATGTGACTCAGGAGCCAGGGGAGGTCTGTCCTGTTTTCAGTTGCGCCTTCACAACTCTTTCCTCAGCACTGTGATGCTGAAGACCTTGGGAAGCATTTCTCTCCTGCTCTTCCTGCAGGTGGGGCTGGACCTCCCAGTCTCTGTCTCCTGGTGTTCTTTTTCTCCTTTCCAGGAGTTTCCAGCAATTTAACCACTTGCTGACTTTGTCATTTTCCTTCTGTGACACATTGTGACATTGAGTTAGCTTTCCATCACTATGCCAGAGTACCTGAGGAAGTGAAAGGGAAGAAAAAAAATTTTGGCTTATAATTTCAGCAGCTTCAATCTGTGGTCTGCTGGCTCCAGTGCTGTTACCCGTGGTGAGGCAGGCACATCATGGCAGAAGGGCATGGCAGAGGGAAGCTGCTCATTTCAGCCAGAAAGCACAACAAAGGAAAGAGTCTGTGAAAGAGGCAGGGGCTAAGGACAAGGTACACCCTTCAAAACCATGCCTCCAGTAACCTGTATCATCCAACTGGGCTCTTCCTCTTAAACCCATTGAGGGATGGGCTCATAAATCAATTAATACACTTGGTAAAGTTAGAACCCTTTTGATCCAATCAGTTTCCCTAAATCCCATCAGCTTGCACTCAAGCTTTCATCACAGTAAGCATTTTAGGAAACTTTTTAGACAACCAAAATACACACATTGACTGACTCTAAATGACACTTTTCCCTTTTCTCCTCTTTACTTTTTGGTCCACACATTAATTGTCTATACCCTTCACTAGATTTTATCCTTTAGGTCTCCTGTAAGAAAGATATAAAATTAGTTCTGGGATTGCCCTGAGTATCTTTTTGTTGTTACAGTACTAGGGATTGCACCCAGGGCACCATGCAGGCTAAGCAAGGATTCTACCACTAAGCAACATCTCCAGCATTTTTAAAATTTTGTTTTGAGACAAAGTCTCAGAAAGTTGCCAAGGCTGGCCTGAAAATTGGGATCCTTCTGCCTCATCTTCTCAAGTAGCTGAGGTTACAGATATAATAACTCTGTGCCCAGCCCAGAGCATCTTTTGTCTAAGCAAGTCTTGCCCATCTTTACCACATGTATAAGATGATCCTCACCAGAGTCATCAGGACCAGTATACCAAAAGGGAGCGTGCTGTGCTCCTTGCAGTGCAGATGCTGAGACAAACGTGATGGGCAAGAATCATACTGGAGGTTCCTATGTGACAGGAAGTAGGGAAGAAGTCAGAGGAGGCTGGGAGAGCCACCGGGCCACAGTGTCCCCAGACCCTGAGTGAAGGGGATGTAAAGATGAGGCAGGGTGAAGGGCTGCACAATCTGAAGAAGTCTTGGCAAAGCCGTGGGGAGAATTCTTGAAGTTAGCAAAATGAGGGCCCCATGTTCCGAGTGTCTCTGCCACACACAGCAGGAAGCAGCTGGAAGCTCTATCCTGAACCTCACAGAGCAGCATGGGCCCTTGGCAGAGACACTTGCTGTGGTGGAGTCTCTGAGACATGGCCTTGTGGTACCAAGTAACCCCTCTTTGGCCTTGTTTTCTTTTGTTCTTTCTTGGTCCTTTGAGTTCTTACCCGTAGAACATGACTGTGTTTGATTCACTACTTCCCAGACGGCCCACAGGACAGCTAGCACATTGTCCACGTTGTTTCCTTTTCCGCCAGCTGGGTTCTTATGCCCAGGGCGACCTTAGATGCCACCTGCTTACAGTAGAACAGTCTGGGTGGGCCCCATGGCCATTTGGAACAGAGCGGGTTGCCTCTCCTCCTCCAGGGTGCGCTCTAAGCCCAGCCTGGTTTTCTTCCTGCCGCACCTCCAGGCTACTGAGCATGCGTCCCAGGAAGACCCTGTGCTAGGGACTGCATTTTATCTCTAGTCCCCACTCCATCTCTGCCTCTTCCTGTGACCTTAAATGAAAGCTTTGCCCTCTCTAGCCCTAGTCTGCCTCTGCCTGTGGAGCTGGATCTGCTGACCTCTGGCGTCTTCTGAGCTGAGACAACGTTCCTAAGACCTGGAAAGACAAGTTCCCCTCAGTCCAGCAGAGGGAGCTGCTGCCCACAAACCGGCAGCTCAGCAAAGCTGGGCCTCTGATGAAGGTAATTGGAGCCAGCCCTGGGCAAAGCCTTACTTCGGGGAAACATTGCCTCTGAGCCGGTCCCTCCCTGTTGGAGGCCCCCACGTAGTCCTCCAAGACCTTTATCCCATCTTACCAGGGCACCCGGTATTCCTGTTACTCTTCTGTAAGAAGGAATTGGGCTTTCTGACCAGTTTTGTGGGAAAGAGGAAGCAAGATAGATGAAAACATCAAGTAAACAGAAAGTGCTCCTCCACCCCCACCCCCGTCTGTCTCCCCCACCCCACAAAATGAGCATTACTTCTAAGGTAACAAATCTCAGCTAAATGGGCCTCGGTTTCCCGTTGTGATTTGGATTGTCCCCCTAAAACACAGGGTCATTGCGGAGTGTGACCTGGTTTGGGCATGCTCATTACGGGTGTAATGAATACTACTGAGAGGAGTTCATACTGGATAGGGCAACTCCTTGTCTAGGGCGACTCGTGTCTTTGAGAGAAGAGCAAAATGTGGACCCAGATCAAGGGAAGAGGCCACATGGATACGGAGCCAGAGAAAGTCCACAAACCAGCCACTGCTGGGGCCACCAGAGCTAGGAGCACCCTCCCCTGGGTGCCTCAGGAGAAACAAATTCCTGCAGCACTTTGGCTTTAGACTTCTAGGCTCCAGAGCTGGGAGACAGTAAAGTCCGTTGTTAGGCTGCTCTGTGCGTTCTGCCTGTGTTGTGCCCAGATGCCTCCTCTGCAGCAGGTTTTGGTTGGTTTTCACAGTGTGTGTGTTGCTGCTGTTGGCTTCTATTTTTAATTTGCATGGCTTCATCTGGGCCAATCCCCTGTCCCATGACTTCATTTCTCTGCTTCCAGGGGCACTGGGTGGGCTCCCTGCTCCATCCTTCCCTGGGGCAAGTTCCCAACATCTGGGACACTGGCTCCCTGTGCACAGTCCTTTAAGGATAAGCCCATGCTTGGCTGTTCTGGGTGGAGTGGGGGGAGATCTGAGCCAACATCTGTGTATATAAATCTTCCTGTGTTCTTAGAATCACATCTTTAGGATGAATTCCATTCGATGATATGACTGAAGCAAGTGGTACCAGAAAGTAGTATCTTCCAAATTGTTTTCCAATAGGAAAATAATAGTTTGCGTTTTGATTTTGTTCATTAGAAAATGACACATAAGCTGAGTGTAATAATGCACACCTCTTATCCTAACTAGGCAAAAGGCTGATGCAGGAGGATTTAGTGTTTGAGGGCAGGCTGGGGGACTTAGACCTACTCTCAAAATAAAAAGTGTTCAGGACTCCCTGGGTTCAAGCTATAGTATCAGAAGAAACTGAAGAAGAGAAGAGGAGAAAGGGGAAGGAAAGAAAAGGACATAAAAGCTTTTAAGTTTTAATCCTCAGAAATCTGAGGATTAAGAAGAAACCAATAAATACATGAAAAGCATCTGTAGCCTTCAGAGAAATGCAAATCAAAACTAGAGTGAGCTTCCATCTAACTCCAGTAAGAAAGGCTGGTATTAAGAACTCAAAAAACAACAAATAAGAGTAACTCTTGCATACCCATGTTTATAGCAGCACAATTTATAAGAGCGAAATCTTGGGAGAAGCTAATATGTCTAACAGATGAATCAATAAAGAAGATGTGGCATACACACACAATGGAGTACTATTTTGCCATAAAGAAAAATTTAAGTCATTTGTATGAAAATGGATATACCTTGACACCATTATGCTTAGCTAAGTGAATCAAACACTGAAGGTTAAATATTGTATGGTTTCACTATTATGAGAAAAACAAAAGAATAAAAGAGAAATGGAGAAAAAGTAAAAGAGGAAGACTTTATGGAGAGGGAAAGGGGATGTGGGAGGGTTGGGGAGGAAAGAGATGTGATATGTAAATAATTTTTAAAAAGAAAAAATTTAAAGTTTTATATTTGCTTAGTGAGACTTGCCATGCTTTCAAAGTGAGCTACATCACCAACCCCTTTTTATTAATTTTGATAAAAGGTCTTGCCAAGTCACTAAATTGCCCAGGCTGGACTTGAATTTGTAGTCACCCTGCTTCAGAGTGCGGGGATTACAGGCTTGTATCACTGGGCGTAGCTCACGCCCAGTGGGTTCTCAAATGTGTAAGCACTAGCATTCCAGAACCTCCACTCCAGCTCTTCCCTTTGCATTTTTTCCTGGTTTTCCCAAATCCTCTCTTCCACTGGTGTGGTACAATATGAGGCACACATTTTGCGAGTGATGACCGACCAGAGGAAGGTCCCTCCTGATCACAGCCAGTCCCAGTTCCCAGCTGCTGCATCTCTATGCAGAGTGGCTGAGAGAGAGCACAGAGTGTCAGAGAAACAAGACGCGAGGCCTTGTCAGCCTGCCCTCAGTGTTCTGTGTCTGGCCAGTACCTCCAGCACATCCTCCAGTCGCAAGCCATGCCTGGCAGTACACGGCTTGCCCGAAACAAGAGCTGAAGTGTTTTCAGACAGTGTTTTTAGATGGAAATTCCTTCTCCGCCATTTCTCATTTCTAAACATTGAATTTCCCCAACCCGAGTCATTTTACAAATCAGGAAAATGAAGGAAAGCGCCAAATTCTATAAGAAGTAAAGGTTAACAAGCTGGGCCCTGTGGCACAGGGCTTTAATTCCCGCACTCTGGGAGGCAGAGGCAGGAGAATCACAAGTTCCTGGGCAGCTCCGCAACCTGGCAAGACATTCTGTCTCAAAATCAAAAATAAAGAATGGGCTAAATGGGCTGAGGATGTAGCTCAGTGTGAAGGCCTTGGGCTCAATCCCCAGTACCAAAAACAAACAAACAAACAAAAAAAAAACTTAAATAAACCTATAGACATTACTGATTTGAGGGAAGTCACTCAGGAAGCCGTGATACTTGGAGTAGCAACATCCCTTGGGAGCCTGTCCTGCGGTGCCTAGGAGAGTTGCTGTCACCACAGAGAAAACCATCCGCTGGCAGCTGATGCACAGTCATGTCCTGACAGTTGATTTATTTGTCTTTCTACAAATAAATTAATTTTTTGAGCCAAGTTATTTGTTTACTTCTTGCATTCAAAGTATTCTATGATAACATCCTTGGACTGAAATTCTTTGCTATAGTCCTGGAAAAACATTACAGCAATTTCTTATTAATATTTAAAAGTTTCCTCAATCTTTGACACTAGTTTATAAGTGAAAGTGTAGCAATGTTTTTGAAAACTGCTTCCCACCTTTATAATATATTGTAGCCGATTCCAGTGACTATTTGATGTCCTAAGATTCATAACAGGGCATGATTATTGCCAATTTTTTCCAAATTTCTGCAGAAACACACAGAGATAAACGAACATATTAGCTGACTTTAAATGTTAATGGGGTAGAGGAATGGCTCAGCAGTCAAAGTACTTGTCTAGCAAGCACTAAGTCAAGCGCTAAGTACCTGAGTTAGATTCCCCAGCACCACATAACCCCGGCATGGTGGCACACTCCTGTAATCCCAGTACTCAGGAGGCTGAGACAAAGATTGCTGTGAACCCAAGGCCAGCCTGGGCTCCATAGCGAGTTCAGGACAAGCCTGGGCTACAGATAGTGAGACCCTGTCTCAAAAAATAAATAAAATAAAATAAATGTTAGTGAGTTTCTATGCATTCCCACAAGTACAAGATTTAGAAGAAGAAGAATCTGGGTGCAGTGATGCATCTCTGTAATCACAGTGCTCTGGAAGGCCGAGGTAGGAAGGGTACAGGGTCATGTGCAGCTTGGGCAACATAGTGACAATCTGTCTCAAGGTGTTAAACATAAAAGGGCTGAGAATGTAGCTCAGTGCAAAGGTCCTGAGTTCGATCCCCAGCACAGAAGAAGGAGGAGGAGAAAAGAAAAAGAAAGAAAACGAGGAGGCAAGGGAAGAAGGGGAGAAGAGGGAGAAGAGGGAGAAGAGGATTTGGGGGTGGAGGAGAAGAGGTTCTTTTTTTGTTTGGTTGGTTGTTTTTTCTGAGACAGAGTATTGCTCTGTAGTCCACCTAAACTGACTATGTAGCCCAGGCTGGGCTTGTACATATGGCAGTCCTCCTGCCTCAGCCTTCTAAATGCTAGGATTACAGGTATGTACCTGGCTTATGTGGTGCTGGGAAATTAAAGGCAGGGCCTTGTGCTTGCTAGGCAAGTACTCCTAATTACTGAGCCATGACCCCAGCCCCAGAAAGGGGATTCTTAAATAGGCAATTTGGGCAAGTGATTTCATGTAGGAGTCAACCTTAAAAGGAGATTCCAAAGCTGTTTCATCACGCCATCTAGTAATATTTGCTTGTGTTTTCCACTGTTAGAATCCTTACTATAGGATTCTTTGTAAATCAGACAAAACGTTTTCTTTCTTTTTTTTTAAAATGATACCTATGAATAAACATGTATCAAATTTCAGGAATTCCCCAGAATTCTCTTGTTGAATTTGGATTTCTCATTCCCAATTCCCAAAATCTACTGTGTTCCAGGAATTTGAAAACAATGTATTAAGGGTCAGAGGGGACTTGGGCCGACAATTATCAAGGACTTAGTGCTTCTCAGCCCCTGAGTCACACTTTGGGAGTGTTATGGCTTGGAGTCACGTGTACTTGAGCATAGTGGATTATCTGTGTGTCATGTACTGTTAGGAGATGGGGCCTGGGGTCAGCTTGAGTGGTTTACTGAGGATGTGACCTGGTATTCCTGCCCTGGCTTCCCCCAAAATGCCCTCACCCTTCCTCTTGCTTTGTCATGAGTAGCTGTTACCCTCCAGACTCTTCCCACCATTGCTGTTCACCCATGACTGGGCTGAGACCTACAGCTGTGAGCTGAGGGTGACATACAAAGACAAGCCCATCAGGATAACTGCTGATTTCTCAACACAAACCCTAATGGCCAGGAGATCAAGGAGCGATATCATCCAAGTGCTAAGAGAGCATAAACTGCTATATCCACCAAAATTCTCTCAAAATAGAGGGAGAAGTGAGAAATTACCACGATAAAACTGTGAGTTAAAAACAAACCTTTTTTCCTTTGAGTTGTGAGTATCCCAGCAATGAAGCGGTAACCAAGACAGAAATCGGAACCAGAGAAGTAGAGTTGTTGCTGTGATTTTACCTGAACACGTTTTTTAGAAGCCTTTGGGACTGGTTTGCAGGAGTTTTGAAAGGTTTGGAGATCCAGGTTAGAGAAGACTTAGAATGCTGGGAGCCAAGCTTGATGGAAGATTCTGGTCAGAGCTGAGAACACCAAAATGCTAATAGGAATGCAGATCCTAAAGTTAGGCTCAGGGCACTTCAGAAGGGAAGGGGGACTCTATTAGCAATTATTCTAGAAATCAAGAATGCTACAGTTTGGCAACAAGCATGTCGGCATTTTGCCCCGTCCTAAGACTGCCTGAAACTGAGATTAAGGGTGGTGGACTAGTTAATCAGGCAGAGGAAATTTTGAGCCAGTCCACCGCTCAGGCTCACACCTGAGTGTTGTTTGCTGTTTTGAGCCATCAGGGAAAAAGACCAGCAGAGAAAAAAGGTGGAAAATGTTTGAAGTTGCCAGAATGAAAGAGACTGCAAAGTTGAGATAAAAGAGTCCACGGTTGCTAAAGAGACTACCATTCATTAAAAAGAAGCTAAATTTTCTGTACCAGGACTATAGAAAAGATGAAGGGATGTATTCCTGCCCTGGCTTCTCCCCAAGTCCCCTGGCCCTTCCTCTTGTCATGTCACGAGCAACTGTTCTTTGCCAGATCTTTCCCACCTTTGCCAGCTACCCATGAATAGAGTTAGATCTCCTGAAAACTTGAGCTACAATAAACCTTTGCTCCCTTAAGTTATGGGCATCAGGTATTGTGTCCCAGCAACAAAAAAGCAACTAAGACAGGGCATGTAGCAGTCACTATTTTTAAATTCATATTTTAGAGGAGAGAAGAACAAACAGAAACGATTAATACAACGTAAAGTCATGTAATGACAGATGCTATGAAAAAAGAAAAGGCAGAGCAAGTGAAGGGGTGCTGTCTGGGTGGTTTTGGAAAGCCCCTCTAAAGAACAGAGACTAGAAGCTAGTGAGCACATGAGCCTTACTAATGCCATGATGTGGACTCTTCCCAAAAGTGAAACACCCTAATGCAGAACTGTGCTTGGCATGTTCTAAAAGCAGGAGAAACCAGAGTATCTGGAGATGAAAGCGACAGTCAAAGGAAACGAGGTGAGAGAGAGAGAGAGAGAGAGAGAGAGAGAGAGGCAGGGACCAGACACGTACATCAGTCAAACCAACTTCTTGGGTGTTCCTGCAAAGGTGGAGAGAAAACAATTAGATCTTCTTGAAGAGGGGTCGTGTGATCTGAATAGCACTTGAGAACGATCACACTAGCCAATGTGTGGAGAAAAGTGGGGGTGGAGGTAGGGAGACCAAGGAGGAGGGTGAGTACCCCAAACCGGAGACAAGAGTGGTTGGGCCCTATGTGTGGGGTGGGTGGACGGGGTCACGTGGAAGACAAAAGGAATCGCTGAGAAACTATGTTGGAGAAAGAGAGGCACCGAGGAAGAGGGGGACTGTAAGGTCCAGGCAAGACGGTAAATGGTGGCGCCTCTATCGGAGAAGGGAAGGCTACAGAGAAAATACACCAGAAGAAACAAATCAATAGTTCAGCCTTGAATATACTGGATTTGAGAAGTCTATTATGTGTCTAGGCAAAGGTATTGAGCAGATTTGGGTGTATGATTCTGAAGTTCAGGAAGAACTTCAGGGTCTGAGATACAAATTTTCAGATTAGCAGTGTACCCACCAGATCCAAGAATATAAGTCAAGTTGCTATAGACAGTAAAGACAAGAGAGGAGGACAGGGAACACCCGACATCTGACTAGATCAGGAAGAAAAAAAAGTCCAGCACAAAGCCTGAGAATCAGCCAGGGGAAAGTAAAACCCAGGAGTCATGCCTTTGTGGATGCCAAGTGAGGACAGTCACTCAGGACGGAGGGAGTGACCAGCCACCTTTGTCATCTGGTGTGGAGAGACGGAGAAAGACACGGGCTGAAAACAGAGCAGTGGCAGCTGTGACGGTCACTGTCTATATTGGCATGAGTAGTTTCCGTGAAGTGGTAAGAATAGGGCTGATTAAATGAGGTCAAGAGAGCAGAGGAGCTCTGCTAAGAAGCAAAATTGGTATGGGTTAAATATAAAAATGTATGAGCCCTTTCGTATGTATTGAGACAGCTCATATCATGGGTCTTATGCTACCACAATATTTTGCATCTATTTTGTGTATTAGATCTGCTGTTTTACTATGCAACTGTGTCATTTTACTTAAAAAATCAAATTTAGAGCTGAAGTTTATGTCATCTGCCTAGCATGCAGATGACATATCAATCCTTAGCATTGTAAGCAATAAGAATTGAAAATAAAATTCCTAACTTTATCTTAGTGGTTATTTTGTACATATAATTTTTTGTACTCCACTCTGTCTCCTTAATTATGCTTGTGGAGATTAGGGTGGAGTTGTGACGTGCATGGGTGTGGACTCTCCTCCAGGATGGAGCGCACTACTGGGTGTGTTTGGGTCGAGGACACACACCTTTAGGGTCTCTTCCTGGTCTCTCTCTTTCACTGCTCTGCTTCCTGGCCGCCAACACAAACTAAGCAGCTTTTCTCTGATGTGAGTCTCTCCCTTGGAGCCAGCAGCAGATCACTGACTGAAATTGTGACTAATTTAAATCTCTTCTCCTTTAAGTTCTGGATGTTGATGTTGTATCTCAGTGCAAGAAAGCTGACTAGCACAATGTTCTTACTACCTGGTTTGTAAATAGTATCCTAATCCCTCGCCTATTGCCCATGCAATCAAAGTTACTTGGCTTTTCAGTTTCCTATCTCCTTCTCTCCCTCAACATCCATTGGAGATGGAACCCAGGGCCTCACACACACTAGGGAAGTGCTCTACCACTGAGCTACATCTCTGGCCCGATTTTTGTTTTGAGTCAGGGTCAAATTAAGTTGCACGGGCTAACCTAAAACTGGTGGTCCTCCTGCCTCAGAATCCCAAGGAACAGGAATTATAGACATGTTTATTATATCACCATGGCAACCAGATCCTGTTTCAGTCCAAGAGGAGGATAAGGTCACCACACTTGGCTCCCCCATCTGATCTTTAGGTGCATTATTTCTTAGTTGTCTCTCATAGGATGAAACATATCATCTAGCCCAGAGATTACAAAGGGGTTTTATTCTCTAAATGACTACTGTTTCTAGCTCTGCAGTGATGCATTCTTCATTACAATTTACCACTGCAACATATAAAAGCCACAAAAAATATAAGAGTGTGTGTGTGTGTGTGCGCGCGCGCGCACACGCGCGCATGTGTGTGCTATAGTTTAGATCTTGAACATTCTCCAAAGCTCAGTGCGTTAGAGGTTTGGTCCCATTCTATGGTGCTACTGGGAGGAGGTGGAAGCTTTAGGACGTGAGGCCTATTTAGAGGGAGTGAGATTGTGGGGGTTATAACCTTGAAAGATATACTGGGATCCCGGCCTCTACTTTCCTTTCTCTCTGTCTTCTTTCAAGCTGTCGTGAGATAAATAAACTCCAACTATGATGTTCTGGGTGTCCACAGGCTCAAAGCAATGGGGCCAAATGAACTGAATGGAACCTTAGAAGTTATGAGCCAAGATTAACCTTCCATCTTTTAAGTTGATCATCTCAAGCATTTTGTCATGTTAGTGGTAAGCTACCTAATCCAGTATGTCTGTGTATCAATAAAAGTTTATTTACAGTAGTGTGCTAGATTTGGTCTGTGGGCTCTACTTTGCAAATTACTATCTTGTGACAGCAGCAGACAAAGAGATAGAAAGGGCAGTATGTGAAAAGAGAGAGAGAGAGAGAGAGAGAGAGAGAGAGAGAGAGAGAGAGAGAGAGAAAGCCTGACATCTGAGCTAAGAGGATAGTGACAAAAAATACCCGTTTAAGTCCTTCAGAGATAGAAAAAATGAAATTATTTGATGATATTCCTGTTTACCCACTTGGGTGGGCTGGTCTATGTGCCTGGAAAGGTGTTTCTGCCTTCTCAGAGCTGGCCTGTTATGCATCCAACTGGACACAGCAGGTGCCACTGGCCAGATGCCAGCTTGGGGTCAATTGAATGTGATTTGTTCCCAAAGTTCTGGGAACAAGTGTCTCTTCTTTGAGTCAGAAAAAATGATCCCTTTAACTTCTTTCAAGACTGGGCATAAGCTGAATTTTGGAGAACTGGACAAAGATGGCCAAGAGGATGAACTGGGGAAGGTAAAAAAACAAAACTAAAAAAACAGAAGCAATGGAAAGCATGGTACCTTTCGGGAATGATGAGTGTGAACAGACCATCGACTCGCTGGTATGCTGGAGACCTGCAAGGAGAGGTACCAGGGCCAGATCAGGGTATGCCAGGCCTTTGGAAAGTGACACTGAGCCCATTGGGCCAATATAACCTAACGCCCCCTCTAATGGCATTGTCTGACTCCCTGCTACTCCTGTCTTTCTTTAAAGAAAAATCTTCTTGGGCCTGGAGGAATAACACAGCAGTTAAAACTCTTGTCTAGAAAGCAAAGGCCCTGAGTTCAATTCCCCAGCACCACATAAGCAGTGTGTGGTAACATATGCCTATATTCCCAGTAAAGAGGCAGGAGGCTTGCCATGTGTTCAAGGACAGTTTGAGCTACAGAGTGACGCCCTGTCTCAAAAAAATCCTCTTAATATCTGATATCATGAGGCCATTTACCGAGGCTTCTGCTGCATTTCAGACTGCTCTTCTTCGCTCCTCTCACTCATGCGCTCCCTTCCTTAAATTCTTCCCTGTTCACATGGCATGGCACTCTTTCCAGGCACCTTAGGAACCTCTCCATTTCTTCATTCTATCTCTATTGCTCTTTTTATATTGGTCTGAAATTTAAGAAAATCCCCCAATATCCCCAGGAATGTGGCCTCCACAGTCCCGTGTGAATACTCACACAGAGACCTTCTCCCCCAACCCCGTCAATCCTGGGAAAGAGCTGATTACCAGCAGCTGATGTGTGCCAATGCAGAGACACATCGCCACGACCCAAGTGACGGGTCGCCCGCTCTCTAATGAGGGAAATGAGATTCCGTGATTCCGTGATGGGTCCATCACAGAACAGGAGCGGCAAGTGGTTTCCAAAGATAGGTCAATGGGACAGGAGACCGGAAATGAACAAGGTCGACAGGGGAAGTTTAATATAACTGATTATGAACTCTTAACAGAGGGTTAACGCTGGTAACACTGGTAAAGAGAACTCTAAAGAAAACAGGAAAAGGCAAATGGTACTACCTGCAAAGGAATATTATCTACTCATACGAAGGAGTGAAATTCTGATACTTGTTACCACGTAACGAACCTTGCAAGCATTATACTATGTGAAATAAGTCAGACACAGTGAGCAAATAGTGTATTATTCCACTTATGAGAAGTACCTAAAATAGTCCAATTCACAGAGAAGTAAAATAGAATAGAGGATACCAGGGGCTGGGAGGAGGGGTGAACAGGAAGTTATTGTTTAATGAGTCTTAGAAATAATGGGAAAGTTTTGGAAATAGATAGTGAAATGGCTACACAGCACCACCAGGTTTTTCTTCTGTAGTTTTGGGGATTAAACCCAATGCCTCATGCATGCTAAGCAAGTGCTTTACCACTGAGCTACACTTGCAGCCCTATGAATGTTCTTTATGTTGCCAGAATGTACAGTTCAAATAATTAAGAAAATAAACTTTGTGTTATGTATATTTTTACCACAATAAAAATTACTGGAATCGTGTATATAAGTAATTGGCAGCAGCTAGTTGAAGTGGAATACCAAAGAAGAAGCCAGCTACAAGCATCATCACCAGATCTCATCCTAGGATGAGATTCCGCCATTGGGGAGATGGTGCGGTAGAAGTTCACAGAGAAGTTTGCAGAGGGGTGCAGGCAGGGCTGGCATCTGGACACCTGTCCAGACAGCTCCTGACAGTGGTCATGAAGAACCCACTGTCAAGAGTGCCAGTGGAGCTCACCAGGACTTTGCCCCTGATGTGTTGCTGAAACTCTGGGGACTCCACTGCTAGGGTACCTGTGAGGCTCACTGGGCAGCTAGCTAGGGCTTCAGCAGAATTTGGCAGAGATGTATTGTGTGGACACAGCTGAATTTGCTATATCACTGGCTGCAGTACTGACAGAAATCTTTAGGTGTGCTGTGGAAAATTGCTGAGGGATGAAAACACCGGGTATCTCTTATGCCTCCAGAGGCAAGGACAGCACACCAGACCAGAAATCACACCAACCTGCATTGTCACACTTCAACACTTAGTATTATGCTAGCTGGCAATAAGATATTTATAGGGCCTGGCTTCCACACCACAAAACAGGACAATAAAAGCTGCATCTGGAATTTAGGAGCAATAAATCGATAGCTGTCACAGTCCACCCCTTCAGCTACTCAACCTCCACAGGCCCTCTGAGCTTGTGTACAACAACCAAGACACACCTATTCTTCGTGTAGGTGAAGATGTCCTTACCCTTTTACCAAAATGAGAAGATGCATGTTCCCAAAGGTGTATCCATCTTTTCTTATATTAGTTGTTCTTTAAATTCTACCACAGTTCCACTAAATATGTTACTAAAAGACTCAGCTGTAGCACTAACTTCCAACAACTTGTATACAAGCTAGTGGAGTTAAGAAGGAGAGAGGACTTTTTTTTCCATTTTCCCATAATTTATCTATCAATCTTGGGGAAGTCTCTATTGGCCCTAATTGGTTCCTGCCATTGGAGTCTCTGAAAGCTCGGGGGGTTTGCCCACCCACAAGCTGGTAAGTTATGCTTTCGTGGGTGTTGACAGGAGATGTGAAGTTAGGAGACAAAGAATCTCATTATTCATGGCAGAACCAGCTGCAGGAAGCTTGTGTTGGCTTGCGTCAGTTCTCCAAGTCTCACAGGGGTGATGCGGAAGGGGCTCAGCTGTGTGGTGTGCACACAGTGCTTTTGTTCGCGTTGCAGCTAAGTATTTGCCTTGAGCCTGGACATATGCCACTTAGTGAGAAGCAGTGAGCAAGTGTGCTCCTCCTCAAGGACAGAGGGATGCTGCTTCAGCTGGTTGTTCATTGCCAGCGCAACCCTTCACTGCTCGAAGTGGCAAAATGCACGCCCATTTGGCCAGCGCAGGAGCGCCTTTCCTTCTTGTCTTGCCCTCCTTGGCAAGGACATTCAGAGTCCGACAGTGCGACAGTGCCCGGTAGACTGCCTCTCATAAACAGCTGCCATCAGGCCCGACAGGCTCGGCTAGATTCAGGTTTCTCCAGGAGTGGGCCATTCTGCCAGCCACTCTGATTCATGTGACCAGGGGAGCTGGGGGATGAATCCATTTCATTTGATTCCTATAGTGCTTTAAGTAGGATTAGGGGCACAGCTCAGTGGTAGAATGCATGCTTAGCAGGCATAAAGTCCTGGATTCTGTTTCTACAAATTCCAACACACTAAGAGAAATTTTGAATGTAAATAAATAAAATAAATTGTAAATAAAATCAAGGTTATCAACAGGACTTGAGCAGCACAATGAGATCAACCGGCAGAATTGTTCTCACCCATGTCCCTCAGGATCCCAGGCTCAGCCAACTGAATGAGTCTCTGAGGAGACCAGAGCCTCTTACTTCAGATAGCCATACTGTGATCTAATGCCACTCTAGTGGCCCCTGTGACTCCCTCAAGGGAGATTAGACTGATGTTTGGTATCATCGCTGGCAATCCCAATAGGCAATGCAAAGAGACTACCCTACCCGCTGCTCCCCCCGCCCCCCACATCTTCTCTGGCAGCATATGACGCAATGGTGAAAGAATTTACCAATACTTAAATAATGTTTAAAAAAAAACCTCAGAGTTTATTTCAGATCAGAGTACACTGTCAAGAGGGACAGTGGGCAAGTTCTTACAGAGGAACCGCACCAGCAGCCTGAGGGGCAAGAGTCTTCATAAGCGGTGAAGTGTGGGGGGAAAAAAGGCCTCGGAATGCATTCTCTGAAGCGTCTCATTTCTCACTGATCTCTCAGGAGCTCGTGTGACCTGCGATATCTACCAGGGTCATGAGCTTTGCTTGGAGAGAGAGTGACGGACATCTGCACGTGAGGAGAGGATGGCTGCTGCTGTCAGTCTTGGAGAGACATTTGCTTAACAGAGAATGAGGGAAGGGACATCTGCCTGTCGAGGAGATGACTGTGGCCTGCAGTCTCCCAGCAGTCCTTTGTAATTGCACAGTACCTGCAGGCTGAAAATTTTAACTCTTTAGCTACTATTAGGTCAAAGAAGGACCCTGGCAGAACCAAAAATTTGACTAGCAGCAAGAAAATTTGGAGTTAAATTTTACTGCCCCCATGACCTTGTACCCAGAGAGCAAGTCCAGGTCCAAGATCCCCATGATGTGACGTGTGAGTAGCAAGTCTAGGCCTAACGCCCCGTGACCCCACACCAGGGTAGCAAGTCCAGGTATAAGGTATAATATGGTGTAAATTCCCAATTATGGGGTGAACAAAGCTTTTAGCGTGGATGGATTAAGCAGCATGAGGATCAAGGATTGAGCTGTTTAGCTGGTGTGGGGTTGGAAACCAGGCAGAAGAGGACAAAACAGGGTTGCCTGCTAGGTTAGGAGAGCAGCAGGTGGGCACTGGGTTAAGGGAGACAGGTCTCCACTGGGGGTCAAGATTTTCATCATTAGTTGGCCAACTGCTGGGGTCAGGAAAGTTGGTGTTGGGAGACAGAGAGTTAGGTTACTAAGGTGGCTAGGTTGCTGAGGTTGGGAAGGTTACCATGGCTGGGAAGGAGTGAGAGGGGAGCTACTTCTAAGCCAAGGTTATGCACAGAAAGCCAAGCTCCATGTGGAAGCAATCACGAAAGTCAGCATGGAGCCACAGCACAGGAAGCCCACAGCTACATTATTCCCCACTGAGAGGCCAGCAGAGTCAAATCATTGACTAGACTACGTGGGGGGGGGGGGGGGGGGGGGGTGGTAAATTGGCCAGGACTGTGTCTGAAAAGCACGGATGTTGAGAATTGTAACTATCTTGTCACCCACTAACTGCACTAGAAAGACAGCCTGTGGCCCTTTCTTCTCACATACAAAGATACAGTTCCGATGTGCATAGGTCAGTCTACTTCGAGATTTGTTAAGTTTTGTTTGGATCACCATTACATTGGCTTGGTTAAGTATGATGATTAATGTTGTGTGTTAATTTGACTGGGCCATAGTGTCAAGATATTTCATCCATCATTATTCTGGATGTTTCTACAAGAGTATTTTTGAATGAGATTTAGATTAGATTGGTATATTTTGAGTAAGGCGGATGGCCCTTCACAATGTAGGTGGGCGTCATCCAATCAGTTGAGGATCTGCGTAAAACAAAAGACTTACCTTCTCCATGCAGGAAGGGATTCTGCTGCAGAAGGCTTCCAACCTCAACGTCAGCCCAGGCTTTTCCACTTAGTGGTACACAGGGAGCAAACCTAGTCTTTATTTGGGTCAGGGGGACGTTGCTTCAGCAAGTGTCTTAGTTACTTTCTCATTGCTGGGAAAGAATACTCAACATTCACTATGTTAGGGAGACAAGATTTAATTCAGCTCACAGTTTCAAAAGTTCACAGCCCATTCATGGACGGCCGATGATGACAGAAACACATAGCAGGAGGAAGAGCAGAAGACAAGTTGTTCACAGCATGGAGGAGGAAGGGAACAGCTACTCTTCAGGTCCTGCCCCAGTAATTCACCCATTCTGGGTCGAGCCCCAGTGTATTGCTCCCTCCAACCAGACCCCCCCTCCCAGTAGTACAACTGACTTTTGGGGGACATTCCAATCCGAACTGTAACAAGGTTGTCCGCAGCAATCCCAACCCAGGGAAATGGCCCAGGCAAGGAACATCCATGGTCTTCCAAGAATCCTGTCATCCCTAGAAAGAGAATTCACAGACAATGTTGCTGGGGCCAGAAGATATTATAACTCATCTTATTGGTCCGGTTTCTCCAGAGAACCTTGGCCAATACGTTGTCACATGCACAATGTCACTAAGTTCCTGCAGCCTTGACTGCTATAAGTGACAAAATCTAAGACCACTTGGGCATCTAGAGGAACAGGTGAAGAAAACTTACATAAGTTGGTTTTCATCTGTGGCCTGATTGAGGAGGAAGAGAGTGTATGTGTTAGTGCTGGACAGCGGGTAGCAAGCAGAGCATGTGCCCTTCCAGGTTTGAACTGCAGAAAGAAGGAACTGTAAGCACAGTGGACAGCCAGGGCTGGGGGCTCAGGCCTGGGCGCCTAGGTGGGATTCCTCAGTGTTACCACATGGCCAGGTGCACGGGTGCTTCCCCTCACTTCTGCCAGGGCTTGGGGCTTAGGAACAGATGCTGAAAAGAACATAGCTCTGTTCTGGCATCAGCATCGTGCCCATGAAAATTATAGGGGACAGGGATGAAAACTAGCCCTGACCACCATATGTACGCCCTGTTTCTTTTCTCCTTGCGCTCTCCCATATCCCTGGTGCAACCTACAATCACAGTGCCAATGCTTCTCACATCCTACCAGCTGTGCCTGGCTCTGGGTCTAAACTTGGCTTAGCAATGTTGACTATCTGGTAAAGAGACCAACTGATTTCACAGTTTTAGCAGTGAAGAGTGGAAGGTGTACCACAGTGTCAAAGGAGGAAGCCAAATGTCTCAGTTCTGTGTGGGTGGACTTGCTTTGGAGAAGGCCATGTTTCTCAGGGATGCTGCCTCAAGTGGTTCGGATATAATTATCTTGGGCTCTTGGTCAGATTCCAATTCCCTGGGAAGAGAGAGAGACTCTCCTGTTTATTAGATGAGAAGAGGACTGGAGCTCAGCAGAGTGCTTGCCTGGCGTGTATGAGTCTCAGCTCTACAGAGTAGTAAGTAATAATAATCTGAGGAAAGAGCTAAATTACATTAGCTGCTATGCTGATTAATCTTGATTTGTCAGTTTGATTGGCTTAAGTGATACCTAGGAAATTCGCAAGGCACATTTCTGGAGGTATTTGGGTAGGCCATGGAAGCGTGACCTTGGGAACTCTGCCTGGTTCCTGACTCTTCCAGTCCGGCGCCTCTGTGCTGTTCTCCCCGGCTGCTATGAGCTGAACAGCTTTCCTTCATCATGCTCTTCCACCATGATGTTTCTGTCTAGGACTGAAGCTAACGCCAGCACAAACCTTTTCTCCCTTGAGTTGTGTGTGGCAGGTAATTTGTTTCAGTAATGGAAAAGTGGCCCATACAGCTGCTAAGGGCTAATGTCTTCTATTTTGTGTTTGCTTTTGTAGAAGAAGCACCAGGCAGTATTGTGCTGGGCCCATCATCTCTGCAGAATGCCTGGACAATTCCATTGTCTCAACCTGAAGATCAAAGGAACCAAATGATAACATTGGCCAAGGATGACCATTAGTAACCGTATGTCCTCTGCTCTTGGGAAAAAGTCACCCTCTGTGTCATGTGTTTCAATTTAAATTCTGATGTCTCTAAAAATGCCCATTAGCTTCTTTGTACTACCCTGGTTATCTCGGCCCTTGGGTTTTCATTTATTGTCTGAAAAGATTTGATATTAATGGAAGAATCCATTTCTGTTCCATAAGCTCCAGTGAAATGATCTCTGGAAACCTGCCTAAAAACAGCTCAGTGGTCTACAAGGAATTCAGCTGGGGAGAATTTGAAGAGGATTCAATTAATTTAGTAAAAGGATTAGAAATTAGAGCTGAGTACAGAAAGAGAATTCTTGGCAAGAAAAAAAAGGTTATTTACACTGAGAAAGTAAAACCTGAAACAATTGCCTTTGAGATTTTATGTGGGAAATGAACATTGACTACCTACTGTCGGATCATGTGTTCAATGTTAAGGATTCCAAAATTGGTAAGACTGGCCCAGCGCTGGGAGCTCACCAAGCAACGACTTTTCAGGGGAATTGTAAAGAACTGATATCAACAACCTACTGTGTTTGAACTGCCTTGTTTTTATAATGATAAAAACACCTCTTGAAGAGTTGGAATGTCGCTCAGTAGTATAGTGGATAAAAATAAAGTAAAAGTGAAGCCATGCTTGTTGAAGAGAATTTGGAAAACAAGAAATTAAAACTCATCTTTAATCCTGCCACTAGAAATAACCATTGCTAACAATTTTATCTGTCTGTAGGTCTGTATGCTGTAAGCAAGGGCATTGATGGAGTGTATTCTGTGAACCAGGGACTGTGCTCTCACTGAATCTCCACTTCCAGTCGTATGAAGTCGGTACCATTGTGATCCCCGTTTTTTGCCTGAGGAGACCTAGGCTCTGAGAGGTTAATCTGTCCAAACTCTCATAGGTCAGAGTCATGTAAGATTTCTTCCCCACCATTCAGTCAGTCTGGGAGAAGCAGCAGGGAAGCCAGCCAATCCTCAGTACCACCCATCTGACTCATGCTGGCCTATGGAGAAACAGGGCTGAGTGAGTTACATCCTGTAGAGATTGGAGCATGGGAGGATGACATGCTTTGTCACGCTGGGAGGAGGGCCCTTGAATCCTTTGTTTTATGCTTCCAGGAGGCGCCACCCTGGTGCCTACTGATGTAGTGCTGCCACCTCGTGGAAATAATGGTGTAGAACACTGTGTTGAAATTTGTGAAAGTTAAATGTCTTGCTTCATTAATAAGTATAAATAAGAGGTAGAGCCAATATTATGATCCCCACATTTGATAAGATTCAGAGAGACTCATCTTCTCTCTTTCCTTCCCCTAGCTGGAGATTAAGCCTAGGGCCTTGCCCAGGCTAGCCAAGTGAAATAGACCTCCGGCACACATGTACTCTTTTATATTGCTTTGTCATAATGAAATTACCTCTAATGTTCATTTACCTTAAATTCTTAGTAGCTGACAATAATTAGTATACACGGTCATTTTAGGAGTTACTAGACCAGCATGCAGAATCTTACAAAAGGAGTAAATGATCAAAAAGTGCTGTTATATTTGGGCATTTCTCCCCTGGGATGACAGAACCTCAATTATCTCAGTACAGATGAGAGACACAATGCCCTTCTACCCATGGATACTGAGGACGTGACTCAACTCTGTATTATTACCTTTTCTAACAGAGCTGAGAGGTTTATAACCATTTTTTGTGTTGATGAGATTTTTTTTAAAGTCCAAAATGAAAGATTTTGTTTACCTTCTTGACACAGTTTTTAGTCGGGAACCACTCTCACCTTGCAGGGTTCAGTCAACATCGTGGTGGGATCTGGAATGTCCCCTGGAAGCCTCATGTATCTGGATGCTGTGGATTACCTTCGGATTCTATGTGCTGTTAGAAGGTGGGCCTGGTCAGGAGGGGACTGTAGGTGTGTGGTGAGAGATAGGCATGTGGTCTGTTATGGATTACATTTGTGTGGTGACTTAGGGGCATGCTGTATATAATGGTTGTGTGGCACTTTACTGGGCATATGGCCTGGAAGGGCTGATCACTTGGGCTTAACTGGGAAGGGCAGGACACTGAGGCTGGATCCAGATGGGGCAGATCACTGGGGCATGGCCTGGAAGGGTACACTCTAGTTCTGCTCTTCCTCCCTCACTGGCTTCTGGCTGGTGAACTGCTAAGCCTCCGCCATGTGCTTCTACCATTACCAGCTGCCCACGAATGAACTGTGACCTTCTGAAACTTTGGGGTAAAATGAATATTTCCCCCATTAAGTTGTAGATGTAGATGTATTCTGTCCCAGAAACAAAACAGTAACTAAGACATTCCCCACAAGCCTTATTATTTGAATGTCCTGGATTATCTACGGGTTTCTCATACTGGTCAGGAGGGGAGATCACTAAGGGTGTGGTAGACCACTGAGAGTCTGGGAGGAAGGATGTGTCCTTTCCCTGGTTTCTTCCTGAGCCCTAAATCCTCTTCTTGGGGTGTCAGCTGTCTGCCAGCTCATTTATGCCACTGCCGGCCACCCATGAGTGGTCTGAGGTCTCCTGAAACTGTGAGCTAAAATAAACCTTTCCTCTCTTAAGTTGTGGATATTATGTCTCAGCAATGAGAAAGTGACTGTGACAGTTAAATAAATAGTACCAAACTGGAAACAGCCCCAAAATATATTAACAATAGAAAGGACAAATTGTAATGCATTTAGGAAGGAAATCCCACATGATAGTGGAAGTAACTACAACAGTTATGACTGTGCAGGTAGCCCATGCCAATTGGACCCCTGAGCTGACGGGTCATCCTGCAGACTGCACTGAGATAATCCAAGGCAACTAAAAGGGGGAGGGGGCATTCTGAGCTTGGGAATCTGCCACTGTAATGTCATGGCTCGAGGTAACTCACTCCCCCTCAATTTTCTCACTTGAAAGTGTTTAATGCTTAATGTTTAAGCTCCTTTGCATCAATGACTTGGGAGAATGGTCTTCCAGCTTTTTGAGTTTTAATTTCTGTCCATGGTTTTCCAGGATCCCTTTTCGTGAACTTGATCTAAATGTTCAGTTCAGGAATTCCAGGGAGCACAGTTTGAAAATTAAGATCAAAGGACAGTTATGCAATCATTGAGTTGATGTGTGAAAAGGTACTAACATCCTTAAAATAATTTACTAGAAAATGTGTTTAAGTGGAATTTGGACAGCCTAATAGTTTAGTTAATTTACACTAAATGTAAGTTAGGGCTCTGTGTGTCCTTTCTTTCGGCCGATAACCTTTCAAGCAGAGATTTCTTAATGAGCGTGTTGTGATTTTGTGCTTGCCAGCCTCTTGCACAACTAATGAAAGACAAGACTTAAAGATTACTGGGTCTACGTGAAGTTCCAGAAAAAAGTAAATTAATCCATGATGGAAAAATTAGAAGAGCAGTTACCTCTGTGCTACGGTTTGTATCTGGAATGTCTCCCAAAAGCCTCACTTATTTGGATGTGATGAACTACCAATAAAACCACGTGCTGTTAATAGATGGGGCCCGGAAGGAGCAGATCACTGGGGCTTACCCCAGAAGGGTGGGTCGCTGGGGCTTGATCTGGAAGAGACAGAAGCCAGGGCTTGGCCAGAAGGATACACGCTAGCTCTGTCCTTCCTGCTGACTTGGCTTCCTGCCTGCCATGTCGTGAGCAGCCTTCCTCCATCTATGCCTGTGCCATGTACTTCCAGCATTGCCACGCTGCCCATGAATGGACTGAGACCTTCTGAAACTGTGAATTAAAGTAAACTTTTCCTCCCTTAAGTTGCAGATGTTGGGTGTTTTCTACCAGCAACAAGACAGTATTTAAGACACTCTAGAATGATGAGGACAAGAGTCATTTAGAGTTGATTTGTAATTACCTTGTCAAAACTTAGTGAATATATACTTAGGAGTTTTAAAATTTTTATTTTATTGAATTTAAAAATCTACATCAAGAGAAAAATATTAGATGTACACAGTGAACTATTTTTCATCCTTCAAAAAAGAAGGGAATCCTACCACCTGTTATATACAACATGGATGAAACTTGAGGACATTGTGACTTCAGCCAGTCACAAAAAAGCATTGTTCGATTTCACTTATATGAGGCTCCCAGAATGGTCAAATTCTTAGAAAGAGAAAGTAAAACACTGGCTGTGAGGGGCGAGAGGCAGGGAGAGGAGGGAAGTGATTGTTTAGTGGTTCTGGAGTCGTAGTTCAGCAAGATGTGAAAGTTCTGGAGATTGCTTGCACCCAGCATGAATGTATTCAGCACTACTAAACTGTATGTGTACTTTGAATGATTAAAACGGTCAATTTTCTGTTATGTGCTTTTAGAATAATTGAAGAAGAAAAACAAGGTGATATCAAACTCTAGTAATTATATGCACAGGTAAGTATTTAGGAGGGGAGTATACTGTTACAAGCTACTTAACTTGAATTGCTCCAAAATGTACCATGGTAAATGCAAGACAGAGATGAACAGATGTGTCAGAAAGCACCAAAAAGGGATAGAACATAGGACTATAAAGTCCTTTCATCTGTGAGATATGCTTTGTAATTTTAATTTTAAAAATATTAAAGGAAAGGGAATAAGTAAGCAAGTCACACAAAGAACTTATTTCTGTCACACCCTTCTCAAAAAGGCCAAAACTAGAAGAATCAGTAATATGCAATGTTGATGAGTACATGGAGCAACTAGAATGTTCAGAGACCACGGGAGAAGTGTAAGTTGGAACAATCATTTTGGAAAATTGTTAGTATCTTTGAAAAGTTAAAAAAAGTATCCTACAACCTTGATTTTAGTATATGTGCTGCTAAAGTGAGCATTATCTTAACAACCTCGAATTTCTACTCCTAGGCATGTCGTGGAGAGACATAATGCTGTGTTTACCCAGGGGCATGTTTGAGGATGTTCATAGCAATGTTATCCTTATGGGTTTGATCTGGAATGTCAAAAGCCTGTGGTTGTTGTGATTATTAGTGGATTTCATACACTGTTAGATGGGGCCTGATCGGGCCCAAGTGGCAGATTACTGAGGGTATGGCAGACAATTAGTGAGGAGGTAGCAGATCATGGGGTATGGCTTGGAAGCACACACTCTGAGCTTCTGTCCTACCCAGAATTCTTCCTCTTGCAAAGCCATGGACATGTGTTCTTCCCAGACCCTTTCACTATTGCCAGCTACCCATTAGTGGATTGAGACCTCCTGAAACTGTGAGCTAAAATAAACTTCTCTATCTTTAAGTTGTAGGAATTTGATATTCTGTCCCAGAAATGAGAAAGTGACTAAGACATAGTTTCAAAGTGGTAACAACCCAAACATATCAATGATAGAAAGAATAAATTGTGGTAAATTTTTAACTAAAATCCTGAATGATAGTGAAAATGACAAATTGTTGCTCCTTGTACTAACATGAACGAATCTCACAGACCTGATGTCAAGCAAAAGAACCCAGACACAAAAGGGCACATGGCATGCAACTCCATTTACACAGAGTTCACGGACAGGCAAACTTATCTTTGGTGACAGAAAATGAAATAGTGATCACTCTTTGCAGGGCAGAGGGGTGAGGAGAATTGACTGGATGGGACATAAGAGAGCCTCCTGGGGTGCTAGAAATTCCTGCTGTATACATTCTTTGGAGTGGTGGTTACAGAGGTGAATACATATAAAAAAACAAATTCAGTTGTACGCCAAAGCTTTATGCACTTTGTATAATTTATTAATCATCAAAGAAGCAAAAATAGCATCAAGCTAAGAAGCAGGAACTGTTCCATGTCCTAGAAATGTCAAGCATGGTCTGTCTCATGTTCCCTGTAGCCGACGCTGCCCAGGGAAGCCCTGGGGACAGTTCCTGGTAGAGGTGAGCATGGCGTGCACTGCTCCAGGCCTGCCAAGACCCAAGCTGAGGGCAGTCAGTTGCATCTGCTGACAGCTGGGCTGCAAAGTCACAGAAATATACAGTAAAATGTTGACTACCAAGGGCTGGGAAGAAGGGATGGGTCAGAGTTGCTGCTTAATAATTACAGCTTATGTTGCGTTTGTCCTGTAACAAATACCTGAGGAAGTCAGACAACTTAGAAATGGTTTCTTTGGCTCACAGTTTCAGAGGTTCCAGTCCCTGGCCTATTGGCCCCATCATTTGAGGTCATGTCAAGGTGGCACATCAAGACAGGAAGACATGGCAGAGGGAAATAGCTTTCTTCAAGGCTGGGAAGTGAAAAAGAGAGAGGGAAGAGAGCTGGAGGTGCATGGTCCTCTTCAGACCACAATTCCAACAACCTGGACACCTCCCTCAAGGCCTTGCAGCTTCAAGGTTCCACCTTCTCTCAGTGGTGCCATCCTGGGTGCAAAACACTACCCACATGGGCCACTGGAGGACATCTGACATCCCAACTTTATCACAGACCTTTGGTTTGCCAAAATGAAATAGTTCTGGAGGTGGAGGTAGGTCAACGATGGCTATACAACATTGTAAATGCACTTAACACTATTGAATTAGCCACACTTAAAATGATTAAGATTATATTCTTCATTATGTCTATTGTATCAGAACTTAAAAAAAAAAAAACAACTTAGCTGGGCTGGGTGACACAGGCCTGTAATTCCAGAACTTTAGGAGGTTGAGGTAGTAGGATCACAAGTTTACATCCAGCCTGGTCAACTTATCAAAACTCTGTATCAAAAATTAAAATGGTCTGGAGGTGTCGCTCAGTGTGAAAACCCTGGTACCACACACACAACTTCAAGCAGCAGTATTTCAACAAATCAAATTGTAAGTTTCAACACAAGCTTGAGTAGGAAACCTCTTCCTTGTGTTCGTCCTACCCACTTCCTGGGTGCTCTAAGTAAGCAAAGGCCAAGCCTTAATATTTTCCTTTGCTTCTTAACTTGGACAGGTGTGAAAATGCAATCAGGCCTAAGCACATGAATGGAAAATGAAAAGCAAGAGTTCACCACTGAACAGTATTTAAATCAGCCAGAATATCCCAGCATTGAATTTGTAAACTGCTCTTTCATTGCTTTTGTTTCTACCTTGGCATGTATTTATTTGGCATCACTTTTGAAAGACACTTTTGCTTACTCTAAGTTTCTTGGCTGAGTGACATACTCTTCAAATACTATGTGCATGGTTGGTTCCTGGCCTCCTCTGTTTTGGTGAAGTTTCAGCTGTGAATCTTAATGGCCCTGAGTGCTTGGCTGGCTGTTTTCTAGATGGTGTGTGTGTGTGTGTGTGTGTGTGTGTGTGTGTGTGTGTGTGCCTTCACCCTGAACTACATCCCCAGCCATTTTTATTTTTGATTTTGAGACACGTTCTCACTAAGTCACTAAGTCTCTCAGGCTGGGCTCAAACTAGCAATCCTCCTGCCTTGGCCTCCCCGAATGCTGAGATTACAGGGGATTGCCACCATGCCTAGTCTCTTTTTTAGATTTTATCTTTGTCTTTCAATATTTCTACTACAATGTTCTTATGTGTTTATATTTCTTTGAGTTTATCTTAGCTTAGGCTCCATTTGATTTATAAATGCATTAAATTATAAATCCATATAAGTTCATTGGATTTATTAGATACAAAATATTAATCATTAAGTTAACATTTGTCATCAACTCTGGAAAGTTTCCATTCATGAGTTTGAAAACACGTGCCTCTCTGTCTCTCTCTGTCCTGCTGCTCCTCTTTCATGTGTGGCGGTGTCCTCGGGGGTCTCACCTCCCGCAGAACTCTGCCCTCTTCTGCCTTCTTTAGTCCTCTCTGCCCCTCAAATGCCCATCAACTTGTTGACTGTCCCTTCTGCCATTTCAAATCTACTGTTAAGCACATGGGTAAAGTCTTCATTTCAGTTGTTGTACCTTTCACAATGTTAAAAGCCTTTTAAAATTGTTGTTCTACTTCTACAGTCTGTATAAATGTTATAATATTACCTCTCAGGCATCATTTGAGAGCCACAGGAGTTGGAAAGCTCCACTGTATCAATATAAATCACAATAACAAAAATTTTGTTTTGGAGACATGGACTTGCTCTGTAGTCTAGGCTGGTCCTGAACTCACTATATAGTCCAGGATGGTCTAAAACTCAGGGCGATCTTCCTGCCTCAGCCTCCCAAGTTCCGGGGTTACAGGCGTGTGCCACCACATCCAAATTATGTGGTGTGGGGGAAATGAACTCAGGTCCTTGGGCTTGCTAGACAAGCACTGTAACCACTGTGTTATTCCTCCAGCCCCACAATGATAAAATTTTAAATTGACTTTGAGGCCTGGAAACAATTGAATGAGTTATTAAGTTAATTACTAATCATTACATTACCATTAATTATTAGCTTATCAATGAATGTGTTATTTTATTTATTTCTTATAAACAGTTATGTTTTTATTAAATCTGTATATTAAATTTCATAATAAATGGAAATAAATTAATTTATATTTATACAATATATTATAATCACCCTTGTATTAAAATATGATTGCTGTATAATTGTTAACGTTATTATTAATTAATTGTCAAGACATTAATAAATGAGCTTTGGATGTCCAGGTAACTTCGTAGCAGGTAAAGATTCCATAAGGTAGAGGATATACAAACAAAAAGGTACAGTTTAAACAGATATGCACAATTTTGGTTTTTATTCATTAGAGAGTAATAATCAGTAGATTAAAAAGTGATGCACAAGCCAAGTGCAGCAGCACACACCTGCAATTCCAGTTGCTCAGGAGGCTGAGACAGGAGTATCAGAAGTCAGAGGTCAGTCTGGGAAACTAGTGAGACCCTGTCTCTAAATAAAAAATAACAAAGGGCTGGGGATGTGGGTGAGAGGTAGAGTTGCCATGAGTTCTATCCACAGTACCACAAGAAAGAAAGAGAGAGAGAGAGAGAGAGAGAGAGAGAGAGAGAGAGAGAGAGGAGAGAACAAGATTTAGGGAGCGAGCGAGCCAGTGCACACGTGTGTTCGGGTGCTATGAGCACACGTTGCCCCTCTTGTGCTCCCACCCATCTGCTTTGTGTGTGCAGAGTGTGCTCATGGCACACGTGCAGGGGTTGCCCTGGAGCTCTGGTCTGCTGAGTTCCTTGTATGTGTCAGATTCAGTTCCACACTTCCCAGTTCTCTCTTTGTCTGAGAGGAAACAGAAGTTAATTTCTTTGGTTAAAAACTATAATAAAGTCAGTAGTGAGGGAGTAGTTACAAAGAGATACAAGCATGTAAGGATGACTGTGTGTTTTGCTAAGTTCCAAGGAAATTACTTGATGTCATTAATTTACCACTTAACTGTGTGAGTGTGTAGAGGGATGTCAGCATACACATACACAGGCCTATGGATTAGGAAACAAAATTAATGAATGATAAATGTCTTAGTTGCTTTTTCATTGCTGTGACAAAATACCCAACATGCACAAATTAGGGGAGGTAAAGTTTATTTTAGCTTACAGTTTCAGGAGTCCTGACCTTCATTCATGGGCAGTCTGCAACAGTGGAAGCACATGGTAGAGGCAGCCCCTCATGGCATTGCAAACAGGAAGCCAAGTCCCAGAGGAAGGGGCGAAGTAGCGTATACTTCTCTGTCCTGTCGCAGTGATCCACCCCTTTTGGATTTAAGCCCCTTACATGTCATATGTAGAGTAATATGCCACCCAACTACAATCTACAGCAGGACCCTAATCCACCACATGCCTCTAGTCTACATTCAGCAAATTCTTTTTTTTTTTTTTTTTTTTTTTTTTTTGAGACATGGTCTCATTCTGCAGTCCAGGCTGGTCCTGAACTCATTATGTAGCCCAGACTGGCCTGAAATTGACAACAATTCTCCTTCTTCAGCCTCCTGAGTGCTGGAATTACAGGTGTACACCACCACGACTGGCTTGCACATGCCTGTCTTCTACCACATACCCATAATCCACCCCTTCAGACCAGGCCCCCACCCCCCAACAGCACATGGTTCCATAGATAATCCATAACATCCAAATACATGAAACTTCTGGGGCATATTCCAGATCCAAACCACAGTAATGAAGACAATTTGGGATGATTCATCTTTAAATATCTCTTTTTCATGGTTCTCACTATATTTTTTGATATTTTTACACAAAAATTGTCTGCTTCTAAAGTGCTAAAATTTCTGATAATTTTTGTCTGTTGAGGTTGTCATATGAAGTCTTGTCCACCTAACAAGGACTGGGAAACATTTCATTTCTTCTCTCAGTCACCTCATATGATTCCAGCTGGGAACGCTTCATGTTTGGCATTTCCCACAGCCAGGCTCCCAATCCAAGCCTGCTAGGATGTCTTTGCAATCTTGGCCCTCCCCATAAAGCTCTGGGGTAATGCCAACACTGCCTCCTTACTTTTTCACGGAAGATAGGTACACGTGTTTGTTTATAGCTCAATCACTGTAAGAAGTATCTGAAACACTTGCTCAGTGCTCCTCCCCTGGGATCCAGATGTTAAACAAGCCTTTTCAGTTGCTAAGCTGACAGTACAGCAACTCTAGGCTCTGAGTGAACCGAATGTACCATACCCTTTGCGTTGTCTACATAGAAAAGGCAAGGTGAGCTTTAAAAGTGCTGAAGCAAATTCTGACAACTCACCACCAGCTTATGGCCTACTTGGACAGGTTGGTTGCTGAGGCAGAGGCAATTGTTCTTGCTCATGTGGCAGCAGGCGTTTGAGTTCTCACTACCCTTGGGCTTCTCAAGACACTGTTTCAATGTGACATGTCATGCTAACCCACTTTCCATTTGACCCATTCTCACTGCCTCCTCTTAACTGTCAAGTGCTATTCCAACCTAAATCTAGCTAGTCCCGGGCATGACTAGGGTGCTCGTGGTTCATGCTGACATGTTACATGTATGTATTTTCCCTTATTCTTATCTTTGAGTAATCCAAGCATATTCTCTACCATATAAACTATAACCTCTGAACTTTGACTCTTACCAAAAACATTTCATTTGTTAAGATTTAAAGATTATCAGCCATTCACTGATAGCACATATGCCTTGTGTTCGAGGCTTGGCATGTTATGAAAGTAAATGGGGGGCTGTGCACATAGCTCAATGGTTAAAGTCCTTGCCTAGCAAGTGTACAGCCTTTGTTTGGTCCCCCGGCACCATATAAGCTGGGCAAGGTGGTGCATGCCTGTAAACACAGTACTTGGGAGGCCAAGGCAAGAATATTGCTATGTGTTCAAGGTCTAGCCTGACCTATAGAGTGAGACCCTGTCTCAAAAAATAAAAGTAAATAGGTTGTTTAGCTTCCTTGAACACTTTAATAAAATAGATAGTGAAGTAATGACTGGTTCAAGACAATATCTGGAAGAAGCAGTATCATTTCAAAAATTGAAACACATTCAAAAATTTTTTACTTTTGAAGCTAACGGAAATTAGTTACTGTATTGATTAGGGTTCTAAGAGAGGCAGAGTTAATAGAATTTATAGAGATGAAGGAAATTCATTTGGAGAGTTTACAAGTTTGGAGAGAGAGATAGTCCAAATTGGCCGTGTGCACTTAGGAGAGCTGGAGTTTCCACAAGCCTCTCAGGCTCATCCCAGAAGGACACCAGTCCGTGACTGTAGGACAGCTGGACCCTTCCTGGATGGCTGTCCAAGGAGAACAAGGCTCATGGGAGAGACTTGATGCTAATCTACTCCGGAGATCTGTGAAGTGAAGACTGGAGCAAGCCATGAGCAAGAAGGGAGGCCAGAGTTTCTTTTAGGAAGAGGTTGCAACAACGATTCTCCTTCCCTCCTTTACTCAGTTCTAGCTGCCGGTTGGGTGCTCCTCCTCCATTTCCTGGCCCTCAAGTAAACAAGACACACCTGAAAGCTATTCCTTGGACACTCCCAGTTGCAATAAATCGACACAATTTCTCCAATGGCCACAGCTACTGTACAAAATAATACTGACTTCAATATCACTGTTATGATAAGGAACATTATTTTATATGATTTGGTCAATTCAGAAGAGCCTCTTCCAGTATGATGTTCTGCGCATTAGAGAAAGAGAAAAAAATGGTGATTATCAGAACTTCCTGGAGCTTCGGGTGTTGGACTTCTCAAGATGGCCACTTGGTGGCTCCTAAGTACCTCTCCAGACCTTTCTTTACTGTTGTTACCCCGAAGCGTTTCAGATCCCAAGAGTGTATTGATTCAAAATATAAAAATATATGTGGACAAATTTTGCCCAAGGCTCAACAGATGGCAGAAACTTCCCTTATCTATGTGTATCGAAATCCAGAGAAAATTTCGGGGAGAGGCTCAAGAACCTACCCCAAGAACCACATAGACATTTACAAACTGGCTAATTCTATCACCCAAACATCACAGCTTTCAATGTTTCAGTAATAAATGGCACTTGACTGGTTCCGACAAAAATCGTCTTCCAAGCAGGGGTTACCTCCCTTGGTAACTTGCTGAGCATGTGAGAGGCTCGGGGTTCCAACCCCAGTACCAGATAAACAAGCAAATAAATAAAGTTCTCTTGCTTTCTTCTGCTAAAAGGATGATGTTCTGATTAATATCAATCAAACTTGGAATTTTATCCTGCCTGGATAAAATTCATAGTTGCTGCACTTAAGATATTGTGTAGAATCTTTAAAGAAAACAACAACTTCATTGCCTACATTATCTGTAAAGTTCTAGAAAATAAAATAAAGTGATACCATATTAATCAAAACATCATAAATATCCCAATTATGATGGGGGCTGGAGGTGTGGCAGAGCATTGCCTAGCATGCACAAGGCCCTGGTTCAACTCCAGCACCACGAACACAAATCAAAAAAAAATTAAAACTGCCCAAATTTTTAGACAGTTCTAAATTTCCATCCTTCCCCTAGTGACAGTGTGGTGTGCACCATTAAAACCTCCAAGTCTCGCCTGTTGAAATGCCTATAGTGACATTCAACAGCAGACTTTACCTTATTGCATTTTAATCCTGACAGCTGTTATCAAAACTAATATCCTATATATAAGCATATGCTCAGCAGGTACAAGCTGCACTTTGAAAGGGCCATCAGGCACATCTCTATTTGATATAACATCAGATCAGATATAGCGAAACAGGCTCCAAGACATCAATCAGCTTAGAAGGTCACCTCAGCTACTTCTGTGGTGTGTCTGGTGCTGCAGACAGAACTCAGAGCAAGTATTCTACCGCTGAACAACATCCTTAGCTCCGTAAGTATTTTTAACCACAAATGTTGATCTCAAACTCTTGGGTATGTATTCATTCAGTTCAAAATTTCCAATGGGAATATTCTACAGCCTGGACATTCAGTTCAGCTGCAGATGTATAATCCTGATGCATAGTAAAAATATCTTCAGATGCACATAGCTCTGGAGACAGAAAGCTACTCTTCAAGTTTATGGATCAAGACACATTCCAGCATGTGGTACACCCCTGTAATCCCAGCTACTTGGAAGGCTGAGGCAGGAAGATGGCAAATTCAATCCCAGCGTGGGCAATTTAGCAAGATCTTGTCTGAAAATACAGTTTTCTTTTTATAACTATTAATTATTTGCAGAACTGGGGATTAAACCCAGGGTCTTTGCTCTGAGCTTTATCCCTAGCCCCTTTTTATTGTCATATGAGACAGGGTCTCACTAAGTTGCTAAGTTATCCAGGCTAGGCTGGACCTTGAGATTCTTCTGCCTCAGCCTCCCAAAGTGCTGGGATCACAGGATTGTGCCACCAGGACTGGATCAAAATACAACTTTTAGAAAGGGTGGGGATGTGGCTCAGGGGTGGAACAGTATAGAATGAGAAGAGAGGAAGAAGGAGGGTAGAGAAGAAGAGGAAGACGATGATACTAGGCTAGGTGGTTTCTGTCCAACACTTTGAGATGAGAAATCAAGGTTAGAATTTGCATTATTTGTCCTCTTTCATTGTTTCTAAACTTCCCTTTGAGGGCGGGTCAAGGTATTAGATTATACAAGGACCGCGTGGTCCATTGTGCCATTCTCTCAGCCATCTTCTTTCCTGTAGCCTTTTTAACCTCCACTGTCCACTTACTTCAGCCTCCTGCAATGGCTGCTGGTTCTCCAGCTAATGGGTTTGCTGATGGATTAGACCTCCTAATACATCTGAAGGTCTTTATCAAGCCCCAGGCCCTCCACCCTTAGCTTCTGTCCCTGAGATCTGCAAATGCCTCAGAAGCATTCAGAGAATTCAGATTAAAAGCAGACATTATGCTATCCTCCTGGTTAGGTCCAGGCCAACTCTGACAGTAGATACAACCTGAGTTTCAAATATGTTCTTAAGATTATACTTAGGATGAACTGTCCTCAGACTTCCTGAGCCCTTCCATTGACAGATACGAGTGCTTAAACATTCCTGTGAGTTATACTCTCAAGTGGCCAACAGGTATGTGATAGTGTGTCAAGAAGACACTGAGAACCAGGCATGGTGGTAAAGGCCTGCAATCCTAGAACACTGGGGGGCTGAGGCAGGAGAATCACAAGTTTACACCCATCCAGGGGAACTTAGTCATTGGGTGACACTGTGTCTCAGAGTCAAAAATAAAAATGGATTAGGGGTGTAGCTCAGTGGGAAGGCACTAGACCTGATCCCCAGTACCTCAAAGAAGAGGAGAAGGAGGAAACAGAGGAGGGAGAAGAAAATGATGATGACATTGAAGTCTCCATGATCAACCTGAGACATCACGGGTTTGAGTTTAACTAAAAGGAGAGAGTAATTATGATGAGAAAAATACGAACTGTTTTAACTAAAACATAAATACCAAAGAAAGGACAGTACTAGCCAACAAAAAGATGAAAAAAGCACCAACCTGCCCCATAACTGACATCACAAGATTACTTGGAAAATTACATACAACTAAAATTCCCTTCCCTGATAATAATACAATAACCTTGGGTCCAACCTGCCCCATTGATTGTTTTCAGACCATGTAGGAAAGGACCGAGGTCTCCTGACAACAGGATGTTAGTGAGTCAGCCTAGAAGCCAATCCTTTGGCTCCCAGGTGATGGTGAGCCCATCTTATATCTCACCGATGACCTCAAGAAAGACTGACCCAGACCCACCCAGCTCAGTAACTTCCAAATTTCTAAGTCACAGGAACTATAAACTAATAAACATTGTTCCTTAGCATTGCTGAACTTGATGCTAATTTGTTACACAGCAACAGATACCCAATACACTCCTTCTCCAAGACAGAAGGGCCATAAAGGGAGATGTGTAACAGGGAGGAAGAGAAAGGAGAATGCCTAATGATCTCTGTTTTCTCTGTAAATGAAATATGAGGCTATCTGCTATCATTAAGATGGCTTAATGAGATGGGCGAGAGATTGGAACACCCATGCAGAAAGTCGGGAAGGGAACTCACGCGAGCACAGGGAAGATGGACGGTTCTCTTTGGGGACTATCCTTTCTTTACGCCAAACCCAACCACAGAAATCACAGCTGCTAATGGCACTACAGCAGACTCCGGGGAAAAAGCTTCAGCCCCAGGTATGAAATTCTGAGCACCGTTGCCTGCCTGCACCAGCCCAGAGCCCACCTGTGAGGACAAGCTGCAGATGAGCAGGTTCAGGGCTGAGGAGGACTCAGACACAGCTTGGAAAAGTACTTCTGCCATCAAGAAGTATTTTCAACAACTAGCTAGAGGTTGGAACGTTACTTATAAAGAGGAATAGAACGTCAGAAGGGAGAAAAATCAAGCTTGTGTTTTCTTCAACATGTCTCAACCTTGTCCTATTCTTTCCCCTTTGGTCTCATGCCTCCCTCTCTTTTCTCCTCTCTTCTCTCTTTCTCTCCTACTCTTCCGTCTTCTCTTCTTCCTCCTCCTCTTGCTTTCCCTTCTTTCTCACTCTTTCATCTTTGTACTCTGACCATGAGCAGAAGAGCCCTGGGATTTGCCTGATCCAACTCAATCTTTTTTCACAGAAACTCCAAACTCCAACACATAAAAGGGGCTATGACAGGGCTGCCTCTCTGAAATTTAGAGAAATTATGCACAGTGTAGCCCAAATTTCTCTAACTCCCACAGGTCTTGAAGTTAGAGAAGCTAGGTAGTAGACCTCTCTAAATTCCACAAGCATGGGTGGAGTCACTGTGATAAGCCACGCTGTTCTTGGTAGCTCAGCTTCTCTGTCTACTGACTGATTCTGTTTGCAAATTGGAAAACCAAAATTCTTCTGCAAACTGGTGCCTTGCTTTCCTTTCACAACAGGGTCTACTCGTTCACTTGTCCCAGCACTCAGCTATCTCATCCCTTGCCACGCATTTCTGAATGCTTGCTGAATAATGGGACAAACACGGACTAAGGCTGGGAAGTAAAACAGAAGTATCGTGACCTGAAAGATTGTGAAAAGATCTGGCACGCAGCAAGCACTCCCTAAATATTTGCTAATATTGATAGTTCTTGCTTTCCCTGGGCACTCTAGTCTAACAGGACAACGGAACACAGTGGTTCTCCTGTTGTTGAGTGAGTGCTAAGCCTCTGAGGACAGCCAGAAAATAAAAACTTGGAGAAAGATTCATTATCCACATCAAATAATGTGCACATCAGAGTTTATCTTTAAAGTAAGATTCTCTATGAGGAATAAATAAATCAATGAATAATCAAATAAATAAAATAAAAAATCAAATAAATCAAAATTGTTTTAATCAGAGGACTCATAATACTCATATATATAGGAAAGCATGTCAGGGGCAGGCACATTGCTGAGCATGCTCAGAATTTCTAGGTTTACTCAGCTCAAGGTCATCTATGATTAAGATGGCAGATACGAACACCTCTTAAATTTCCCCAAAAGTTTTCATTGAAACACACAAAATGACGCTTGAAAGGTGTGTTGATACAAGAGTTTAACCTGAAAGGTGCCTGCCTCACTTAGCTGCTAATAATAGTGGAAGAGGCATGTGGACAAGTAAAGGAATTAGCATTTTGAATACAGAGGATAGGTCTACCTAGAAGTTAGTGGAGGTTGAGAGGTAAACTTTGTTTGATCTTGAAAAACAAATAGAAGTTTTCTAAGAAAGGAAAGTTGGAAAGGCCTTTGCAGGCAGATCGAAACTATGTACAGGTCTTGTTTTCAGAAGGATTATTTTTGTCATTTCTATATAATCACGCTTTCCTATTATCAGTTAGGCCCAGTGGCACAGGTCTATAATCCCAGCCCTCTGGGAGGCTGAGGCAGAAGGATTCCAAGTTTGAACCCAGCCTGAGCAACTTAGTAACTTAACAAGACCTTGTCTCAAAATCAAAAATAAAAATGGGCTTGGGATATAGCTGAATGTGAACATTCTAGACATAGTCCCCAGTACAACAAAAATTAATAATTAGTTTATTCGTGTTTTTGTTTCTAAAGCAGTAACAGATTGGCAAAGTTAACTGCAAAACAAGCCTTTTCTCTGACACCTGGCTGAGAAGCAAAAACACATTCTCCATTCCGTGTCAGAGCAGTGTTTACTGTCGTTGCTCCTCCAGAGCAATTCAGGAGACTGTCAGATGTTGTACACACTAAACCACAATGGTGGAAGGATGCAGTAATCCAATTTGTCATTATCAATTCACTAGTTATTAAGTACCCTGAGAAAATTCTTAATTGCATGGCAGCATAGAAAATCACATTCCACCAGAGAATCGAGTTGGCTAAACCAACAGAATCCTCTAAATTGGAATGAGAACGAACTCTTACGTGAAGCAAGGAACATGGATTAGCACTGACACTTGCTGAAACATTTTATTGAGTAAACTCCAGCATTTGTTTCAAGAAAATACCAGCCTAACAGGGTGAATGGTAAGGAGGTGTGTCCCGGCAGTCGTCTAACCTGTTCTATTCAGCTGGTAAACTACTGGGACAATCATAAAAGGAACAAAAGAAACAAAGTACGGAAAGAGGGAAATAAAAAGCCAAAGAACCAGGCTATTTCCAGTGTAATCAAGAGTCTGAGGCTCTTTCACGCCTGCTCTTCACTTTGCAATCAGATTGGTACCTGTGCCAGGTTGCCACTATTATTGCATTTAAAGAAGTTGGTGGGCATTTTTGTATATAGCTCTGCAGTTCCAAAGACTAAATAGACTCCAGAGGTTTCATAGTAACAAAGACCCTCACTCTCCTCATGTGACCATATGCACTATTCATCTCCAAGAGAAAATACGAATACAGTTGGTGTTTCATGTGGCTTTTGTATTTGTGAATTCAACCAACTGGATCAAAAATATTTGGGAAAAAATTGCATCTGTACTGGATGTGAACTTTTTGTCACTGTTCTTTAAACAATATGATATAACAACGCTTTACGTAGCATTTACACTGTACTGCTTATGGTAAGCAATCCAGAGGTGATTTAAAGTATTCAAGAGTATGTAAGCAAGCTATATGCAAATGCTACCTCATTTCATACAAGGGACTTAAGCCTCGGAGACTGTGGAATCTGCAGGGGGCCCAGGAATCAAAACTAGTGGGTACAGAGGGATGGATGGCTGTGTTATGTCTTCCAGCTCATTAGACCACAGAACCTGTGTCTGAGAGCCTTCCGTTGGGAGCCTCTGCCCGACAGATCAGACACTGGGAAATGTTGGGAAAGTATAATTTTTTCCTTTTTTATTTTTGTTTTTGTTTGTTTCTGTGGTAGTGGGTATCAAACCAGGGCCCCAGAGATGCTGGGCAAGTGCTCCACTCCTAGATACAACCCTAGCCTTTAATTGTTATAACCCAAGTGTTAGTGGAATGCTGTAGCTGCTCCTTTCTAAACACTAAAGGCTTTGCATTTGTTGAGTGTGGTGTATATAAAAATGACCTGTCATGGGGACAATTCAAATCTTTTAAACCCCTTGTCCCTCACTTCAAATCAAAGGAGCTTTATGTCCAAGCTACCTACCAACAGTCTACTATTACTTCTCGTGACTACTAATGAGAAACCCTTAAAATAGTTGTTTGCTGGGCTGAACTACAGAGGGAGACCTTGTCCCCAAAAAAGTTGCTGGTTCTTTTTATCAAGATGAAATTCTGATAAAACCAGACATTTTTAATGAAAGATTCTTTGTTGTGTAGTACACTCACATTGTACAACCACCATTTATTCCTAGTTTCAAAGTGTTTTAAATTCTAAAATAAAAATCCACGTTCCCTAAATAGTTATCTCCTTTTTCCTTTCATCCCCAACACCCGGCAGCCTTCTGTCTGTAGAGATTTGCCTATCTGGATATGGCACATAAATTGAATCAACCCTTAAGTGGCCTTCTGCTTCTAACTTCAGTTAAATATGGCATTTTTACAGGGTCATCCACAGGGAAGCATGTATCAACATTTCCCTTTTATGGCTAAATAATATTCCATTGTGTGGCTATACCACAATTTGTCTGTCCATTCACTCTTGATAACCATTTATATCTTTCGACTATTATGAATAGAGGTACCATACATATTTGCACAATTATTGTGTTTCCAATTCATTTGGAGATAACAACCTGGAGGGGAACTGCTGAGTCAATACCACTAAAATTTTTGTTACATTATCAACCTAATGAAATTCATGTGATTAAGCTAGATTGAAACATTTGTAATGTGCTTGAGGAAAATGTACAGAACATGCAGTACTGTCAGTGGGTTTTGAGAATACCTTACTGTGGCAAGATTATTCTCTACACACAGATGTTCTCCAGTGAGTAACTGCTTAGTGCAGTGAGCTATTAGTTCCGGCTCCTCAGCTAGACAACGGGGAGCAGATGCGGATGGTAGAGCTATTATGGAAAGGTGTGTGCTCACACGAAGGCAGGAACTAGTGAAGGACAATAGGTGCCGCCAGCCATGGACCAGACCGGCCACGCCACAAAACTCTAACAAACACCCAGAGGGTTTCTTGCTTTGTTTGTTTGTTCTGTTGCAATAGTCAAAATGCCTTATTTGAGCATGTCTCTGAGAAAAGTGAGTTTTTGCATTTGTGTTGTTGAATAGACCAACAACAGGAAGTGTATTGTCAAGCACGTTCATTAAGCAGGGAACCTCAAGCCCAATCGCTGTTTCCCATAAATGTCTCCCAAGACTCAAACCAGACCTCATTTCAAAGCCATTCTTTTAGTGGAAGTACTAAGAAAACTCTGGGTTCTTATCAATTATTATGCAAGATATGGGGAATTGGCTGAGTTTAAATTTCTAAGAAAAATGAGGTCTATAAGCAAGAAAAATATCAGAATTTTTGTTTGTGTAACTAACTACGTTCTAGCTTAAAATGCTACTGTTACTACTGCTGTTTTGGTTTACCATCATGAATAGTAGATACATGGAGCAAAAGTTTTATTTTACATTATAATTTAAATAGCATTTAATGTTACAAACACCTTGAATATATGAAGTAAATGAATGTATTAACTATGATGCAGTTTGATAACAGTAGTCTTGGGATTAGTATGTCTCAGTAGGACAAAGCCATGGTATTGATAGGCGACACAATAGAATTACTGAACTGTGTTCTCAGGACCTTCTGGAAGTGGCTATGAAGGCTCACGGCAAAATCCAAAGCATACGTGTTGCCCCTGATTATATGCACAGCCCTCTCCCAACCCAGGCCAGGAAGAACCTTATATTCACAGACCTCTGTGAGGCCAGAGAGAGGCGTGACAAGATCCTGCGGCGACACAAGATTCGTGTGACCTGCCCTAATTTTCTTATTGGTGTGCAGAGAGGTTGCTACGGTTTGGATCTGGCATGTCTTCCAAAAGCCTCATGACTCGGATGTAGTGGAATAACTGGGGAACTAAACGTTTATGGGAGGTAGAATCTGGCAGGAAGGGGTGAATGCTTGAGACTTAACCTGGGAAGATTGTGTCAACTTGTGAAACTGGGGTGGGGGGAGGGGTGCCCAAAACAGAGCTTTCAGGTGTTGGAGTCCAGCCAGAGTAGCTTAGCAAGACTGTCTCACAAATAATAAAATAAAAGCTGGGGATGTGGCTCAGTGTTCCTTGGGTTCAAGTCGCAACAAGAGAGAAAGAAAGAGAGAGCGAGAGAGAAAGAGTTTAAGAGTTTTCTTATAGGTAAGCACAGCAAACAGTTTAGCATATGCGTTTCCAAAGTGTGTAGTTCTAGAGCTGCCAAAGGAGCCTTGTACTAAGAACTAAACAATATGCTACATGGGAATTATTTATCAGAGTTACTCTTAAGAACAGATCACCTACCAATTCTACTGCCAACCAGAATTTTAATATGTTCTTTCCCCCCGCCAGAACATTTCTGACTTCCTGTATTCTGCCATGCTTCCTTCTGTGCATCCAGACACAGAAGATGTAAATAGAAATACCACTGGGTCTAATAAAATTTGCTTGGAATACGATAAAACAGTATAAAGATTCAAATCTTAAATAAGAGACAAAGGACAATTGTCTCTCAGGAAATCAAGAGAATATGGGGAAAAAGTCACAGAGACAAAAGCTGGGGAAGCTAATGTGAAGGGAGTTTGATGCTGAATGATTAATTATCAGACAATATTTCTTGGTCATCTACTCTGTGATAAACATTGTTAGTATATAGAAACACAAGATGTGGTCTCCGCCTCCAGTTAGCCATTCCTGGGAAACCAGCTGGGCAGACAGAATGAAATCAGATAAGATGGTGCTTACACAAGCACCTGAATTTGCTGAAGTAATGAACCAAAGACTGCCTGTACATGTTTTCACAGAAAGAAAGGCTACGATAACATCAAACTTAAATAGTACGTCTTCTTTCCCTTCTCTCCTTTGGCTTCCATTCCCTGTTACTGCCCTGGCTCAGGCGTATATGACCTTGCCTGGTGCAATGACCTTGTAGCTAGTGCTCTGTTATGCCCCATCCTACTGTTTCCCAAGCCATCTCTTTCCAGGCTGTAAGATTCATTTTCCAAAGATACAGAAGGAGCCCTCTTGCTTAAAGTCAAAATTGACTCTTCATTGGCCATCAAATAGTCTGAACTTTTTAGCGTGAAACTTAAGGCCTTCTCATAAACTGTGCTAATGTGCTCCGCACTCCCGGTTTTCTAGTAGAGGCCTGCACTCGGCTGCAGTTGAACTACTTACCATTCCCCAGACCCAGCTCTGCATTGGCCTCCTGTGTTTCCCACCTTCCCCGTGGCCCCTTCCCCATTTCCATGGCCGTGCAGTCAGAGAAGCTGTGCAGCAATCCAGGTGTGAGGTGGCCCCGGCAGGGCGAGGTGGGAAGTATGGGAATGGAAAGGAGGGTGGAGACTGGGAGCAGCCTACAGTGCCTGATGAGTGATTGCGGATGGGTGGGAAAGAGAGAGCTGAGTCAGAGGCCCACAGCTTAGGTTTTAGGCAGCAAGTGGTATTCCTTCTCAGCAGCCACCTATTTCACACCCTTGTTAGTGGGAGTAATTTTATGCTGCCTGCATAACCTGGCACAATATGTAATTAAGGACAATTCTCTACACTCTAGATCATCGACAAATACTTATGTATTTATTTAATATAATACAGGTCTAACAAAACACTTCACTCTGGGAGAGAGAGGCCTTTAAGATACACTCTGAAATACTGTGGTGGGATTGAATGCATTGCTCTCCACCTCAGTGATACACATTTAACATGATCCCACATGTGGTTTGGCGTACAGGATTTAGCAGAATGTCCTGGAGCCTGAAGGGGGATTGGAAGAGCTGGAGGGACACTGTAACATGCTTAGGACTTTCCCTCTATCTCTCATCTCTGCTTTCATGTGCTCTGTGTTTCTTTCTGATGCAGGATCTTTTTCCTCCACCTCTTCTCCATCCACACATCTAGAGCAGCTTAGAGTGCTGAAAGCTACAGTTTAGCCACTGAGCGAGAGAGGGAAGGAGGGAGTGAGGAAAAGAGACAGACAGATAGTGCACAGAAACCCTTAGTTAAGAATCCTCAGGGGGAAAAACTAGGATTCACAGGGAAACCAAATTCCCATATTCCCTGTTCAGTGCTTCCTTCTCCAGAAGGAAATCTAACAAGACAAAGTGCAACTGAAAGGCGATTTAGTAAGCATAGAATTACCTGTTCAGTCCTTCCCCCAATGCTGTTCATGTCCTTACTCAAAGCATGCAGCAGTGAACTGGGGATATGGCTTAATGGTGGAGCATTTGCCTGGTGTGTACAGAGTCTGGGGTTCTAGCCCCACCCTACAAAGGAAGAAAAAAAGTTGTCAAAAATCTCTGTGGTAGCAAAGATTTTTATTCCATTATAATTCCATTACAAGTGAGCCCCCATGAGACTTCCAGTCAAGATGGCAGCCCAATAGCAGAGCTGCACAATGTCTCTTCATGAACCCTTTTTAAAAGTTGAGAATATAGTCAAAAACTGTCTATTCAATGTAACTAGGACAGGGAAGAGTGCATCAACAATTGAAAGGAAGCCACTGGAAGGTCAGAAACCGCGAGAATACATTGGAAGCAGAGGTAAATAGCAGCCCAGGCTGCTGGCATCTGCAGACAGAGAAAAACACGCCTGGAGCTCAGAACCTCTGACCAAGCTAAGAGAGGAAGGAGGGCTCCAGCAACTGAAAGGAGACCCTGGGAAGGCCAGAATCCCAAAGACATGGGAAGTGAAGAAACACAGCAGCCCAGGAAGCAGCTCCAGGCCAACTGAGCATGATCCTGAGCTGTGGCATCCGCAGATGGAGGAAAGCCTGCCTGGGCATCTGGAACTTCAGACTAAGTTAAGCTCGGATCCAGGAGAGCTGGGAATTGAGAGCAGCTGGTAGCCCTGGCCTCTAAAATATGAGTCTGCAGGTGGTGCATAACACAAACACAGTGCAAGCTCTCCATAGAAAAGGCCTCCTGGAACCAAGATTAGAAGCAGTGTCAGCAGCCATAACAGAAAGCGACACAAGCAGGAACCATTTAAAACGAAATGAGCCCAAGACTGAACTGATTAGAGTAAAAGAAAGCTCAGAAGAGCAAATCAGGACCTTTGGGGTCACTCTTAAACAGTGCCTAGGAAGAAACTGGCACAAGAGACAGTTGTGGAGAGGAGAGAAAGGCTGATGATCTTCTGCACAGCTCAGGTGGCAGTGGGAGCATCTCCAAAGGTGGAGAGTCTTGCGCTCAGGGTAGGGTAACCAGGACAGGCCAAAGAGCTTTGCTGAGGTAGGTGGGGGTGAGCAAGCCACCTCAAAAGACTGTTAGATCCTTCCTCATTGCCTAATTCCCAGCCAGAACTCAGAGAAATTTTGGCTCCCCCCACACACCTTCATAACCATTCACAACTAGGCCTTTAAAGTGAAGTCCCTGAAACAGAAACACGGGAAGAAAACGAGGCAACAGGACACTCACAGAAATGCCTGGGACCCCATAAACTAATGTCATGATCCCTGAAATAGTGGAATTCATAGGGAAGGAAGTCCAAAAGCCAATAAATGAGTCAAATATTCAGGTCAAACAAGAGATCCTCAAAGAAATGCAAGCAATGATCAGCAAGCTTAAAGAAGAACTTTTTAAACAAATAGTGGTCCAAATGAATACAAAGCTCACTGAGCATATAAAAGCCACAAATAAAAAGTCAGCTGAGGTAAATAAGGAAATGCAAGATATGAAGGAACATTTTAATAGAGAAATGGAGATTTTGAAAAGACATGTAACTGAAATTTAGGATATGAAAAATACATTTGAAAGTAGGAGAAGTCGACTCAAACATTGTAAGGACAGAATTAAAGACCTTGAAGACAAGGCTGAGGAAACAAATGACATAACTAGGCACAGCTCCAAAATTAGAAATGAGCAACGTAGCTGAATACACCAGCTGATGAATGATTCAAAGAGAACCAATCTCAGAATTATGAGTGTGGGAGAAAGAGCAGAAGACAGCACCAAAGGCATAAAGAATTTATTCACTGAAATAATGGAAGAAAAGTTCCCAAATCTAGAAAAAATAAGTTAATTTTCAGGTACAAGAAGCTTATAGAACACCAAATAACCTCAACTAGCAGTGAGACTCACCACAATACATCATAATCAAAACTTTAGAAATACAACATAAAGAGAGAATATTAAAAGCAGCAAGAGAAAAACAGACATTATTCTACCAAGGCAAACCCATTCAAATTACCAGAGGTCTCAATGCAAAATTTAAAGGCCAAGAAAGCCTGGAGCAAAATCGTCAAGCTTTAAAAGACAATAAATATCAACCTAGGTTGTTGTTTCCAGCAAAATTATTCCTGAAAATTGAAAATGAAAATGAAATTGAAAAATTTTACATGACCAAGAATTCCTAGAGAAATTTGTGACCACTAGCCCAGCATTGCAGAAAATACTTGAAGGAATCTTGGAGAGAGACAGAAAGACAAGCAGCACCAAAGAATATGGAAGAAAGGAAATATCTTAAGAGAAAGTATAACCAAAAAAAAAAAAAATCAGTATTTGTATCATTTGATTGGTATCCGACTAAAACAGTACCAGCTGTCTCACAAAATCTGTGAAACATCTTCTGTAGTTATTAGATTTAATAGAATACTGTTTGCAAATCATAATAATTATATTCAACATGGAGAATTAGTATAAATTTAAGAAAATATGCATGCATGAATTTATGTGTGGATAAGTAGATAAAATAATAAACTAAATCTGACAAAATGTTAGTAATTAGTGAAATGTGAGTTAATTTATGAAAGTTAAAATTCTGAACTAAGTATGACATTATATCTATTGCTTTATGTGTAATATACTTTTGTGATACAGACTTAAGTTCATTTAATGTGGCAATTCACTTAATCGGTCTTTGATGTAAGTTTATCCTAAGAAAACTGATTGATGTAATGATAACTTGAATGTCTTTTGAATGTACATTTGCCTTTCAGTACTTAGCTAAGGAATTTGAAATTTAACGTCTCTCTTTTTCTTTCTCACATTTTCTAGCCTTATGAATTTCATTGTTATAGTTCTTTTCTTACATGGACTGGAGAAAGAATCTCAACAAAGATATCGTAAGGTACAGAAAAAAAATCTTTTGGCAGATCAGACCAATAAAGGCCTCTGCTGGACCCAGAGAAGAGGCACCGAGATATGGCCACAATAGCCCATTCTAGGGGTGGGAAGCTGAGCTAAAGAAGGGTGAAGTGAGTCAAACACAGAAGATTAAATATATTAAATATCTCATGGTTTCTCTGATTTGGGAAACACAGAACACAGGCACTCTGTAGAACCAAATGGGTGTGACAGTGGGAGTTATGGGGGATGGGAAGGGCCAAAAATGGGGAGGGGAAGAGATTGTAATGTTGATGTGATACATATGTGCATAAAATACTCAAGTTAATTGTAAATACTATGTATTGTGTGTGTGTGTGTGTGTGTGTGTGTGTGTAAAATAGTGGGAAAAAGACAATTGAGGCCCCATTTAGCATCTATAATTATTTCGTAGAAATGCAACTCAGCTCTTATCTTTTTCTAAAACACCCTAATAGCTTACAATAAAATCCAGACTCCATAACACGACCTTCAAGGGATCACATGATCTGACTCTGCCTACCCTTCTGCTTTACTTCCTTTGCTCTTCCTCTTGTCCCTTCTGTCCTGTCCACCTGGCCTCCAGCTGTAATTCAAACCTGCTACACTCATGCCACCTGTGGATTTATTTTTGTAGTGGGAGAAAATGCACTGACATGTGCATACGTGTTTCCATTGTACCTCGACAAATAAGCAAGACTGCATTTCTCAGCGCACGTATGAAATCCAATCTGTCAATTAGATTGCCCCTAACTGGCCTAACTTTAACTGTCCTGTACTTAGTAATAATCCTATATACTACTGTAGAAAATTTGCACCTGTGCAAGCCTCAGCCAGCCAGTCATCACCTGTTGCACAAGAGGCATCTGGGAAGGGGTAGCAGGCCCCCTGCAGGAGGCGCTGGTGGTGCACTGGCCCTCATTCAATCACAGTCCATGTTTTGGGATTTGCTGTCATTCTCCCATGCTTGATTGAATGGATTTACAGAGAATTAACTAATTCTCACAAAATAAAAACATGATTTAAAAGATTTCTGAGCTGGGCCTGGCAGCGCAGGCCTTTAATCCCAGGGATCTGGGAGGCTAAAGCAGGAGGATCACAATTTTGAGCCCAGCCTGGAAAACTTAGCCAGACCTTGTACCAGAATTTTAAAAATTTAAAAATGGGTGAGGGTATGTGTGAAGGTCCTGGCCTCAATCCCCAGTATCGCAATAAATACATGATTTCTGCAAAAAAAAAAAAAAAAAACCTGGAAGAGAGCTTTTGCTGTATTTGCAAGTATGAAAAAAAAGAAAAAAGAAAGGAAGGAAGGAAGGACAAAAGAAACCCAAAAGGGTCAGAGCCAGTAATTTTCAGTCCTCCTTATACACGCTGAGGTGTACTCAGATCTGATAAGGTTGGCTGTGACGTGGGACACCAGCAGGATGACTATCTGCACTATTACTCATAATTAACTCTGACCTACATTTATATTTGCCTTGAGATTGGCTAACAACTGAATGAAACTATCATAAATAACATAGGAGTTAAACTAGTTTTTTTATTTTTAAATTTCTATGTTGTGGTTATTATATATATGACATGTTTTAGGTTTTAATATGCCAACAATAGTAACATAATTTTGATACAGTATAGTACTATATATGTATATATTAATGTATATTGGTGTATATAATTTGTGAGCACACACCAAAGATTTTTAATAATACAAACAAAAAACTTTAAGCTGGGCCTGGAGGTACACACCTGTAATCTCAGCTGCTTGGGATACTGAGAAAGAAGGATTACATGTCTGAGCCCAGTGTGGGTAACTTGATGACCCTATCTCAAAGTGAAAAAATAAAATGGCTGGGAATGTAACTCAGTGTGAAAGCTCTGTGTTAACTCCCAGAAGGGGAAAAAGACTAATTTTTGGAGTAAATGTGGCACTGGAAGAACTTTGACATCACTATTATTTTTATCAAGCTTGAATCATTATTTCACAACATCCTTTTATAAGACTGAGGCTGTACATAAAGTGGGTTAATAATCACTGCCTATATCTAGAGCAGCAGGGCGTGGTAACTTCGGGAAGCAGCACCCAGTAGTGACTCCAGCTGTACGTGCAGGGCAGAATCTCTGCCTCCATCGTGGCCCACTGCAATCCAGGGCAAGTTTGGAACCTCCTGTTGCCGATTTCCTCAATTGCCACATGAGGTTAATATTAGAACTTTCTGCATAGGCCATCTTCAGGATTAAATGACTTTGAATACACAAGAATTAAGACTAGTAATTCACATTTAGGAAATCCTTGTGTATGGTAACTAACCTTAACCTGGCTTCGGTTACCTTGCTGCCTGCTGCCCCTTGCTGGCTAACATGGTCAGTACACAGCCATCTACCTAGGAGAGCTAAATAAAGGTAGGGAGTAAAAGCAAATAAATAAATAAAATCAGTGCTTAAGAAACCCATGCTTACCTTCACTTTTTTTTTGCAAAAGTGTTAAAAATTAATTGACATGAAGCTAAGCATTTCATTGTAAGTATAAGAAAAAAATAGATATCTTTTTAAAATTAAGTAATAAATTCATTTGAAATGTTTTGAAGTAATTTAAAAAGTAATGCATTTTAAACGGTAGTGCTCTGAAACACAGACCTTGAGCACTTATGGTGAAATGGAATGATTTACCAAGAAAACTGACTTGCTCTCTGAAATGGCCATGGATGCCTTCCAAGTTCTGCCTGGTGTTTGGGGTGGCGGGAGGCATTAATCTTCCTACTTTCACACTATATGGCGATAATTCCATTGCTTATCAAAAGCTCTCCACATGCCAAATGCTTTCTATGTATCACATTTTCATTATCTTTTTAAAAAATTGAACATGAATATGTTCAAATATGTAAAAATATATAATGACATCCAGCTTGAGGGGCTGTTTCTCCATCATTTTTATTCCCTCCCCCTCCCCACCCTTTCACGGCCCCACACTCCCATTCCCTCTCCACAAAATCTATCCTTCTATTTCCTTCCTTCACTTTTTATTTTGCTCTTCTACTTTTTTATAATTTGGTTTCCTCATCTTAAAGAAACCATGCAGTATTTAACCTTCGGTGTCTGATTTATTTTGCAAAGACTGATGGTCTCAACATGTATCCATTTTCCTACAAATGACTCAAACTTATGTTTCTTTATGGTACTCCATTGTGTAAATATATCACATCTTCTTTATCCATTCCCCTGCTGATGGACATATTGCCTGCTTCCAAGATTTAGGTCTTGTGAGGTCTGATGCATGCATCACTGTCACATGGTGACTTTAACTCTCTTGGGAAGATACCCAGAAGAGGTATATTGGGTCAAATGGGGTATCTATTTTCAGATTTTTGACCAATCTTCATACTGCTTTCCAGAATGGCTGGACAAGTTTATAGTCCCACGGTGTGAAGAGCTCCTTTTTCTGCACAACCTCACAGGCATTTGTTTATTGAGATCTTCATACCCACCATTCTTACTGGAGCTAAACAGAACTTCATTGTTATTTTGTTTTACATTTCTCTAGTGACTAAGATGCTGAACATGTTTTCATGCATTTACTCATCATTTGGACTTCTTCTGAGAACTATTTCTATTCAATTGAGTTGCTCATTTTTTGATTGGATCTCTTATTTGGGTGAGTCTATTTTCAGTTCTTTATATGTTCTAGATAATAGTCCTTTGTCCGAGGGGGTAGCCGGCAAAATTTTATCCCATTCCACCAGGTCTCTCTTCACTCTGTTGTTTCCTCTGCTGTGCAGAAGGTTTTAAATTTAATATAATTCCACTTGTCAAACACATACAAAAGAATATAAAGAACACTCATACATGCCATTCCATTATATTTCCACATTTTAATTTTCTGAACCACTTAAAAATATAGATATCAAATGTTTCACCCCAATATGTCAGTATGTGTGCTAAAAATACCTTTTTATATACGCACAATACCATTATCATGATTAGTAACAGTAGCCAAATACCTCCTACTTCCAACTTCCTTCACCTGTTCCTGAAATATCTTTTATATCTGGTTTATTAACCTAGAATCATTAGCCACTGCATTTGCTTACTGCATTCAACTTTCCTTTAAGCTAGAACAGCGCTCCTTCAGCCTTGTCTTTCCCCCATTCTTTTCTTCTGATGCAGATTTAAGAGACTGAGCCGTTTGTTTGTTGTTTTCTTTTCTGAGTGTTTCCTCTTTGTGTTATTTTATACTTCCATACGTGTCATTCCTGAGGCAGGTAGAGCCAACGGTTTATGTTGAAGTTAAAGATTTTTGGAAGCAATATTTCAATATGATGCTGGAAAAAAAAGTCAGGTTAGTTCACTTTTAAAGATGATCAGATTGATCTGAGACAAAACAGGAGGGACCAGGCTGTCCCTCGTGGGGTTCATATGTCCCCCGATAATCTGGCATTCTGCGAACATCCCACTTCCTATCACCCTTTCACTAGTTTCAGTGATGAACCTGGCATGAATCAGTTTTTCATTAGGGACTGAAAAATGGTGATTTTCTAATTCTATAATTCTCTCATTTACTTAGCATTTTTTTTTTCCTCTTTGGGATTGGGGATCAAACTTACAGCCATCACACTGAGCTACGATTCCAACATTTTTTAAATTTTTGATTCTGAGACAGGATCTTGCTAAGTCACTAATTTGCTCAAGCTGTGCTTGAACTTGCAGCCACCCTGCCTTGGCCGCTGGTAATGCTAGGATTACAGGCCTGTGCCACTGGGCCAGCTTAGCTGACATAGTTTTGTAAAGAGAACTGTTTTCTTATTAACTGGTGCTATTTGGTTGCCTTGAAATAAAGTTGATACTAAATTCACTTTTCAGGGTAATAGTTGGTGTAACGGTCACCATCAATGGCACGTGGCAAATAAGGTTTGCTGTGGATTCTCTCCTTCAATTTGGCGTGCTTCAGTGCAGATGACTTTCACGTGTTTTATGCTTTGAGTCATTTTGTGATTTGCTCTCTTATTTTTGATGAGCATTTTGAGAGCCTAGCTTTGCTTTGTACGCTTCCTTAATTCTGGGCACAAGATGTCCCGGGCTGTCCCAATTCATTCCCAGCTTCTGAGCTGCCGTCACCGTTTCTCCAAAGAGCCCTAGTACCTTTCAGCAGGAAGGGGTAGAGACCAACATCTTGGTGTCTATTAGCAGTCAAAATGAACAAAATAGAGCTTTTGGCTTGTGACCATAATTTATGACTCCTGTTTCAAGAGGAAAAAAACAAGAGACTACAGGTGCCCACGACTGTGCGGTTAGTAAGCAGCAGCGTTGGGCTGGCTGGGGAGACGTGACCGTCGCGGAAAGGCGGCGCAGCTGAGGGGCTTCTCCAGGTGGCCACGGTTCTTGGAAAGTGTCAAGTTGAAGACCAGGACCGAGCGCGGGAAGCTGCCGGAGAGAACAGCAGTCACGTCGTGCCAGGGCCTTGAACAGGGCAGGACCAACTGCCTGCAAGAGACCGTCGAGGTCGTGGGCACGACTCCGTTTTGCCCTGGACCAGGTTCCAGCATTTACTGAAAGCGCGGAAACCGCTGAGGAACCAGAAGCCTGCGGCACCCTCAGCCGGGTCTTAACACCCACCAATCGGAGGTAGCCTGCAGCAGGGGCGGGATATTAGAAGACTGCGACCAATGAGAAATCAGCTCTGGGTCGCCTCAAGATAAACCCCTCGCGGAAGATGCGGAGCAGGCTGTGAGAATTGGCCAATCGGAGGTGGCGACCACATCAGCGGTCCCACAGCCAATCAGAAGAGTGCTCGCTCCGGCCCCCCGGACCCACGCCGGGACTTTCCTTTCGCCCGAGGCAGTAGCGGCGCGCTCTTCAGGTCCGGGTCGTCCACCCGGGCGCTCCGAAGTTGTCTGTGCTGCCGCCGACCTGGAACATGGCGAGCTCGGACTTCGAGGGCCATGCGGGCCAAGACGGGGAGAGTTTTCTGTATTTCGCCTACGGCAGCAACTTGCTGACCGAGAGGATCCACCATAGAAACCCCTCGGCCGAGTTCTGTTGCGTGGCCCGCCTGCAGGTCAGTGTGCCCGCCGGGTCCCTGTGGATTGTGCACACTCCTGGCACCGGGGTTCCCCCGGTTTATGACCTGGGCGGGGGGTTCACATGGGGAAAAGAGGTCAGGAATGGCTATTCTTCCTGGGTGGGGCATCCCCATAGACGCACGTAGTGGTCTGGCTTCCACTCGTGGGCAAGTCTCCTGCCTCGGCCGCCCTCCCGGCCCTGGGCTGGACCCTTGCTTGGCTGGGTGCCGGCAGCGGTGCCCTCTCGGCCGGGCCTGAGCGTCCCCCCTCCGGACCTTACCGTATGCTGCTGGTCACTGCAATTTTGCCCCTTCTGTCTCGCCCACTCAGTAGGAACTTCTGAGACGCCTTCTGTTCTGGACTTAGGCTTGTCACATGACTGGTGTTGTAGAGATCTGTTTACCTGTCTTACTCTCCTGAGAGATCCTGAAAGCTGGAACCGGGTCTTCATAGTAACCGCTGTGCTCAGGACAAGTGGCTGAACTTTAACCAACCTTGGTAAACCATTTCAGTCCATTAATTCCGCACAGGTTCTTCTGGCACTGAACGCGAGCGATACAGAGGTGATTGCGGTGCTGTTTGCAAATCTCCCAGTTTATAGGAAAGATGTGCAAACAGACATTGTACAAGACCTTCCGACAGCGCTGAGCTAAACAAACACAATGTCGCTAACCTCGTCAGAGTTCTTAGTTGTAAGCAACAGAAACTGGCTGATATAAGCGACAACAACAAAAAGAATGTATTGAAAGGAAAGGCTGTTGAAAGGTTCACAGAATGCCCAGAAAGGCAGAAGCACAAAGCTGATGAATCAGGCAGTCATAAAGGGAGGTGCAGCCACTCCAGTATGGCCAGGATCACACCACAGAGCCAGCCCTGGGAGCCCCTGCTGCACAGCTGCCGAGTGCAACCTGGTCAGCCTGGTGCTTGTCTGGATCTGCCAACACTGCCTTTTCTGAACTGCCAGCTGCTGTACTGCCTCCTGCAGTTCCTCAGATCCTGTGTTAGCTATCACCTGTAGAGTCCCTGCCGACCTTGACCTTGAACAGGAGGTTCTAATTCAAAGCCCCAGGTGGGCATGTGATGGTAGGTCTGTGCCGGCTCCTTTTCCTTGGCCTGACTGCAAGCAAATCTGAGGGAATGAACTTCTGACCTTTGAAAAGCTTCAAAAATGGCAATCAGGCTCTGATACTGTTCCCAAACTCATTGGATGGAAATGTCCCAAACGTAGGAACAGAGTTCAGATGCTTACAGTTAGAGCAGGGGGAAGAGATAGCCAAAATGCTTAGGGACATGCAAGATGTATGATGGAAGAACCTGACCCAATGAGGATGTTCAGGAGAGCCCTCCCCAGAAATGTAACTCTTCAGCTGAGGCCCAAGGGACTGGGGAGGTGGGGCACAAGCATAACAGAGGGAACAGCAAGGGTACGAGACCTGAGGAACGAGGGATCTTCCAGCCTGTGTGACTGGACTGCAGTGAGGGAGACGTGACTGCATTGGTTTGGATCCTGCAGTGACATAGGACCACGTAGGAAAGTGCCCCATCATAAGAGGAACACAGATGCCAAATAAGACTTTGATAAAGTCAAGAAGAATGAGGAAACTGATTGCAGAGTAGACACAATGAAAGGTCAGATTTACATCTTTGAAAATGCATCCTGGTCTATGGAAAATGGGTGTGAAGGGGGACAAGAACAGACATGGGAAGCTCTGGAGGCATCAGCAGCAGTGTGTGCCAGCAGTCATGCAGGGCATCCTGAATTAGGGTGGTAATAGGGTAGGGGATGTATCTGAGATACCTAGGATGTAACATGAATAAAGCTTGGTGGCAATGTGTGATGAAAGGAGATAGCAAGGATGACTCAAGTCTTTACACAACAGATAGATGATGCTGGTGTTTACAGATAAGAGAACCAAGCTTGGGAGGGAAAAATAAGTTCCATATGAATATACTGACTGGTTAGCCAGGTGGATAGGAACCATCCGTGGACATTTGTTAGGTACTTGCTAATTTAATGGTAGCCCTGTTCTAAGCACTTCTGAAGGTCAGAAGTGAGCTGGCCTACAATTAAAGATGATCAAAGTTAGGTGATTTTTTTTTTCTCTCTTTTTTTACTACTGGGGATTAAGCCCTGGGCGTTCCCACTGGGCTATATCCCCAGCCCATTTTTTAATTTTTATTTTGAACCAAGGTCTCTCTGTTTTGCTAAGTTGCCCAGGCTAGGCTTAAATTTATGATCCTCCTGCCTCTGCCTCCCAGAGTACTGTGATTGTGGCCTGTGCCACCAGGCTGGACATTGGAGGGTATCTGAGGTAGCTTGGCAGGTAGGATAGGGCAGAGTGGCGGTTGGAGTGAGATTGTCTTGGGCAAATTGCAGAATGAATAAAGAAAAAGGCCTAGCCTGAATCTTGAGAAATTCCAACATTTTAAGGTTGGGTAGTGGGAATTGAGATCATGAAGCAGCCTGAAAGTCAGAGAGGAGGGCAGATCAGGAGTAGCCATGTCACAAGCAGCTGAGACTAATCCTGAAGCAAACACACCACCCCTTGCTGGGCTGTAACTCTGAGTGTAGCATACATAGCCTGTGTGCCAGTTGAAGGTCCTGGCCACTTGAACCAACATTTTTCCTAAAATGAATGACAGATTTTTGAAAAAATATAGATGACAGAGATAAAGCATGAACCTAGAAAGGAACTTGGAGTTGTCATCTGTTGTAACCTTTTTGTTTTGTGATTAAGAGAAACTAAGTTCTGGAATGATGGAAAGAAATCTTCCTAGACCAAACAATCAAGTAAGGATTTTTAATCTTCCTCAGGGCTCTCATCCTCAGACTGCCCACCTGAAAGGGAAGAAGCTAATCCAAGAATATGGCCCCATTTTTTAGCAGTTTAGAGTCTGTTGGCAAGTGGCTTAGTGTAAGCCAGTTTTACTTGCTGAGAAATGAGTATAATAAATTTGCTTGGATTGAAGGGAAGCTAGTAGGCCAATGATAACACTCAATAATTTTCAGCAAATATTAGCTGCTTGTCAGGGTAACTGTAGACAAATTAGTACAATTTGTGAACATTAATGTTCGTAGGGATTCAAATCACTATCAAATTCCAGTCCCTTTAGGGCAAATGTGCTGATATATGTTGGTTAGATACTGTGCATACATAAATGTATATTATACCCCTGTGTAGCCATCAAACAGTTCATCTCTAAGTAAAAATATATGGGGACATAAGTAGACTGGGAAATAATTTATAAGAATGAAAACAACTGTATTCAAATAATGAGGTTATGGGTTTTTTCCATTAAGTGTTTTTTTAATGTAATAAATGTATGCACATTTAGTATATATTTAATTTTTTAAAATATGAAAAATATTGTCCTTGATATCAGGTTCCCTGTCTCTTTGTATGTTCAATAGCTTCTTACATGTACAAGTAACTGAAAATCAGTTGAAATTTTGAGTGTATAAGGTTCAAAGTAAATTCTTTTTATTTTGAGAGGGGAAATTTGAGTGCAAGTGGATATTGATCATATTACTTTGATTTTTTTTTTTATAGGATTTTAAGCTTGACTTTGGCAATTTCCAAGGCAAAACCAGTCAAAGGTGGCATGGAGGTATAGCTACCATTTTTCAAAGTCCTGGCGATGAAGTGTGGGGAGTAGTATGGAAATTGAACAAAAGAAATTTAATTTCTCTGGATGAGTAGGTGGCTTCTAAGTTTTTTTAAACTTAATTTAGAAAATGAATTATATGTGAAGATGAGTAGTTGTGTGTTCGTTTCACAAACCATAAACTGCAGACACATTTTTAAAACCAGAGTCAACACAAAGAGTATTATAATATGAGTCAGAGGGATAATGTTTGCAATCTCTTATATATAATAATGGAAGGCTTTCTTTTTGTCTTTTAAAAAAATCTTTGTTTTTCATACTATGAAAAGCCATGAATATTTTTGTAATTGCTACATTTTTATTGGTTATTAAAACAAGTTGGTTCTGTTTTTTAAAACAATTCTTGAAGATTGCAGTTGCATCAGTCAATAAGTAATTTGTAAAAGCATTTAACAACATATTAAACATATTAATGTTTTATTATGCAATATATTAAAATGCTTTAATACTTTTTATAACTAAAAGGAACTTTTGAGTTGTATGGCAGAGCAGTTAATACAAGAAATTGACAGAAAACAGACTAGGAGGAGAATGTGTTATCTAACAGGCTTGATACTATATCTCACTTAAATGAGATGAGCCATCTTGCCTACCTTTCTCTAAGTAGATACAATACTGCTGTCAAAACTTATAGTCCATTTTTGTAGTCTACACAACAATATCTGAGGGATATAAAGAGGAAAATAAGTATAATGAAGTGACAAGTTAAGTACAGACAGATCTGTTAGAAACAGACTATTGTTACCCCTCAGTGTCCACACAGCATTGGTTCCAGGACCCCTTAGGATATCAAGATCTCTGAATGCTCAAGTCTTCTATGTAAATTGGTGTAGTATTACCTGTATGATTTAAATCATCTCTAGATTATTTATGATATCTAATATAATGTCAGTGGTTGCTGTACTATACTTTTTTGGGAGTAGTGACAAAAAAGTCATATTTTAAGCTTTTAGACCCGTTTTTTTCTTTCTGAGTATTTTCAATCCAAATTTGAAAGAATCCAAGTTTGACTGAATCAGCAGATGCAGAACTTGTGAGTGCAGATGCTTAGTCTCAGACTTTCTAATTGAAATGCTAAGCTTACTTTTAATGTAGTGATATTTATATGTTTTACCACATTCTAAACATAAGGAGCAAATACTTTCTGATAGATAGTTAAGTTGTATACCACAACTTGAAAAAAAGACCTTTCCCAGTAAAACGAATTGCTTATGTCACATTTGGTTAAAATTTGGTTTCAGGTTTGGTTTTCTGGTTTCAGGCAAGAAGGGGTTGAAAGTGGAACATACGTTGTAATAGAAGTTAAAGTTTCTACTCAAGAAGGGAAAGAATTTACCTGCCGAAGTTATCTGATGACAAATTATGAGAGTGCTCCCCCATCACCACAGTATAAAAAGGTAAGTGATTCCTTTTTAATTTTCACTGACATAAACTAAAGAATATCTTGTTTTTAAAAAAGATTTTGTGAGGGCTAGGGCATTCAGAATGCTTGTCGAGGAAGGGTGAGGCCCTGGATTCAGTCCCCTTAGCACTACATAATAACTGGGCGTGGTGGCACAGGCCTATAATCCCAGCACTTGGGAGGCTGAGGCAGAATTGCCATGAGTTTGAGACCAGCATAGGCTACATAATAAGTTTAGGACTAGCCTGAACTACAGAGCAAGACCCTATCTCAAAAAAAATACTTAATAATTAATGATGATGATGATAAGGTTAGCTCAGCATGAAGGACCTTGATTCAATCCCCAATTCTGCCAAAAAGGAAAAAAAAAGGCTCTTCTTTGTTTAATCTTTTTTTTTCCTTCCTTAGGAGAAGGGTACATCCACCATCCATAGCCTTTCTTTTAATTTTAATTTCTGAGACAGGGTCTCACTAAATTACTAAATTGCCTAGTCTTAAATTTGCAATCCTTCTTCTATCTCAGCCTGTGAGAGTCCTGGGATGACAGGTGTGTGCCACCTCACTATTTCATCAAAATGTTTTTATAGCTGGCTGTGGTGGTACATGCCTGTTGTCCCAGCACTTTGGGAGGCTAAGGCAGGAGGACTCATTTGAGCCCAGCTCTGGCAACTTAGTGACTTTGCAAGATGCTGTCTCAAACTGAAAATGCAAAATGTGAAGGACCTGAGTTTGATCCCCAGTACCACAAAAAATTTTTTAATGTACAAATGAATTAGTTATTTACCTAAAGGGCAATACAAAAATGTTGTTTAGATTTATGTGTAATAATAGAACTATTCTAAATTTTTATTTTAAAAACTTTTGTAATTTTATGTAAATCAGAATTCTAGACATTTTTCTTAAAGTCGAAAGAACATGTATTATTGTATTTTAAATAGACTTAGTCTTAGTCTGTAATATGCTGTATTTTTTTTTCTTTACAACATAGTGCTTAATGAACACAAAAATTTATTTTTATGGGGAAAAAATACATTTCCTACTGCTGAAATGATTTTTTTTTTTCATTCCCAAGATAGAGGAGAAAAGCCACTGGGCAACCAGAAAATAGAAATAATTGGTTAGAAACCCTGAAATTCCTTTATAAAAACCTGAGCTTGTTGGTAGGCCCAGACGGAATGTGGCATGTAGAGAATATCTCAGTTACTTTCTTGTTTCTGTGACAGAACATCTGACATCTACAACTTAAAGGAGAAAAGATTTATTTTAGCTTACAGTTTCAAAAGGTCTCAATCTGTTCACGGCTGCCACTGTAATGCACACGGCAGAGCTGTAGCTAGAGACCAGCTTCTCACAGAGCAGCAGGCAGGAAGCCAAGTGAGCAGTGAAGGGCAGAGCTAGCGCGCACCCTTCCAGGTCGTGTTGCAGTGATTCAGCCCTTCTGGGTCAAGCCCCAGCATTCCTCCCCCTATAGGTGAAGCCCCAGTGATTGGCCCCTTCTGATGGGACCCCACCTCTTAACAGCACCTCCACAACACCTAGATACATTAGGCTTTTGGTGAACATTCCAGATCCAAATCATAACATTCCACCCCTGGCCCCCAAAAGACTTATGTCCACCTCCTTATGCAAAATGCATTTAGTCTTTTTCTAAGAGTTCCCAAAGTCATGACAGTTCTAACACTGCTACAGAGTTCAAGTCCAAAGTCTCCTCTGAGACTCAGGGCAGACTCCTTAGTTGTGAGCCCCTGTTAAAAAATAAATAAATAAAAATAAAAATAAAAAAAATCAAAGAAAAGTTAAACACTTCTGACATACAATGGCACAGGGTAAAAAGTCCTATTCTAAGAGAAGGAAATAGGAGGATAGGAAGCAATTGGACCAACGCAAGCACGAAAGTCAGCAGGGCAGGCACCAAATCTCATATTTCATTAAATTCTGTACTTCTGGGTCTGGCACATGGGCCTTACTATGGCAAGGTGTAAGCTCCAACCGTCTTAGATAGCACTATCCCTAAGACATTGTCTGTGGCTGAACCCCCCATAGTTTTTCTTTTGAGCTAGTTCTATTCACAGCCTGTAGCCTTTCTTAGCAGATGATCCAGATGGTCCATCTCCAAATTTCTAGGGTTTCCACTACACCTTAGGCGTCACCTTCACAGCTTCATGGACTGCCCTCCCAAGAACTTGCTGCCTGGCCTCACAAGGCCTTCCTCTGAAATCTGGGTGGAAGCCTCCATAACCCCACTAGTCTTGCATTCTGTATGCCTGTGAAACCAGCACCATGTGATGACATCAAGTTCTGCCACGGGCTGGAATAGTAGTCTGGCCTTCCTAGTCTCTGGCTGTACCAGCCTCCAAGTACCCGGAGGCAGAACTCCCAAGTGTCTGAACTACTTGGGGGTTCACCTCCCTAGACTGCCCTGTAGGATCCCCTGGTAGTCTGTTTTCAAAGTAAAGTTTTTGCCTTTCTACCCTTTAATAGGTAAAGGGTGGGGTCTTGCTGATTTCTGAGACACCCTCAAGTCATCCTTTTTATAGTCCTGATTCCAAATACTTGGCTTCTTTTTAATGCAAATTTCTTTAACAACCATATGCTCTTCTGCCCCAACCTTGTAGTCACATTCTTTCTGGCCAAACTGCAAAATTTTCATATTTTTTCCTCTGTCATATTCTCACATTTCTTAGCGTAGAGGTGGTTGAAAGCCACAAACAGTACCTATATAAGAGCCTGAGCATTAGGCTACCTTGAAATTTCCTCTATTGGATTCAACACACTTAATCTCAGTTTTAGGCAAAGTATTGGTGCAAAAATGCCAACACACTTTTTGCTAGAGTATAGCAAAGAGTATAGTTTTAGTTACTTTTTTCATCATTCTGACATCCATAACTTTAGGGAGGAAAGATTTTAGCGTACAGTTTCAGAAAGTAACAGCCCATTAAAGGGTGTCAGCTGGAAAATGGTGGAGTCCCATGGTGGGGCTGCAGTTCCGGAGACAGAGATTCTCACAGCAATATGGCAGAACAGAGACTCATCTAGGAGAAAGTGTGTAACCAATGCACGGTGAAGGTCAAGCCCCAAGCATCTACCAGTTCCACCCATATACCATCTGTCAACAGTACCCAGTATCCATAGGACAATGAAGTTTCTGAGAGACACTCTAGATCCAAACCAAAACAATAGCATACATGGTTTCTTGACGAGTTGCCACTAGAGTCCTTCTTTCTATCTGAAACCGCTTGAGCTTGGTATCTTAGTTACTTATTCATTACTGTGACAGAATACCCAACATCCACAACTTAAGGGAGGAAAGATTTATTTAGCTCACAGTTTCATAAGGTCTCACACAGTCCATTCATTGGCAGCCAGCAATTGTGGAAGCACATGGCAGAGGCTGGAGAGCTGCTCACTGCATTTAAGTTCCACAGTTAATCGCACTACATCCAAATACTAGAGGCTTTGGGGGAACATTCCAGATCTAAAACGTAGAACTTGGCCTTTGCAGTCCACACATGTATCGGCCTTCTGGTCTTCTGAGCTCTGACTAGAATCTCCCATCTACCTCAGCTCAGCATTTTAAGGCGTCTCTAGCAAGTGTCATCAAGCCTTTTCAAACTCTTCCATGTAAACCAGTCCCAAAGGCTTCTAAACTAGGTTGCCAGGTAAAGTCACAGCAGTGATCCCTTCTCTGGTATCAGTTTCTTTCAGTTATTTTCCCATTGCTATGACAGAATACTCAATATATACAACTTTAGAGAAGAAAGATTTATTTTAGCTCACAATTTCAGAAGGTCTGAGACATGGGCAGCCATCAGCATTAGAAGCATATGGTAGAGACATGGCTGGAGGAAAACTGTGGCTTTGCATATAGGAAGCTAAGTGAGCAAGGAATGGTAGAGCTAGCATATATCCTTCCAGGTCATGTCCCAGTAAATACCCCTTCCAGATCAAGCCCCAGTGGTCTGCCCCTTCTGAGCAGGCTCTCACCTCTTACTAGTATATGATTCTACAGGGACTCCACAACATCCAGGTACTTTAGGCTTTTGGGGGATATTCCAGATCCAAACCATAACAGAGGGTAACACAGCTCCGGGGTAGTGCCGAATGTCCTAGGATTAGTTATGGAGTAGTCTGGTGTGGTATGGAGGGTGCCACTGCACATAATGTCACCAACTCCCCCATATGTAACTCTCAGCAAGAGGGGACAATGGGACTGAAACGAAAGCTGCTTCCTGTCAGCTTTAAGTTTATTTGAGGAATGGTGGTATTTTTAAAATGATTTCGCAAATTATGTACAATAAGATACACTTTTATCTTAATACAAAAATGTTTTAGATAATGTCAGTGAGTAAAATTGATGCTTCAGGCGGCATTGAAGACTCCTTTATGTCCATACTCAGTGTGACAGGAAGGCCTGCATCTCAGTTTTGTTCCATGACTTACTCTATAGTGACCTCAAAGCTATTTTCTTAGAATTTGACAATTGAAACGAAGTATAGTATACTAAATTAAATTAGGTTCCTAACTAACAGTGTTTTTGTTTGTTTTAACCATTTCTAGGTTATTTGCATGGGTGCAAAAGAAAATGGCTTGCCACTGGAGTATCAAGAGAAATTAAAAGCAATAGAACCAAATGACTACAAAGGAAAGGTCTCAGAAGAAATGGAAGAAATTCTGAAAAAGGGAGAACAAAAACTCCTTAAAACATAACAGAGTATATCTAATGATGTTCTCTGTATGTGCTGATATAAAATACTTTTAATGTTTGAGAACAGGGACTTAGGATATCTCCATGTTTAATCTATTTTCAACAATGCCATGAAGCGTACCTCACTTGGGTGACTCTGTTCTTTCAGACTATAAAAAGAAGCTGACTTAGGAGCTAGATAATTTAAAAGGGGGCTGTGAGGCCCTGGCATTCATGGCATATAGATGTGGGTACACCTTCTGTGGGCACGAGCTCTGGTTTTGAGTTGATTGGAAGGATCTTTTTGCTTTGTGGCAGAGAATAGGTTTGCAGCCTGGTTGCTGATGGTGTGGGTGAACTGTTCTGCCTGGAGAATTTTGATCAGCTTAAAAACTGTCTTAGTTACTCTCTCATTGCTGGTACAGAATACCCAACATCACAACTTAAGAGAGGAAAGATTTGATTTACTTCATAGCTTCAGAAGGTCACAGTGCATTCACAGGGCAGTTGGCAATGGTGGAAACACGTGATGGGGACATAGCTGGAGAAAGAGCTTCTCAGAGAAAGTCGAGTGACAGAGGAAGTTCAGTGGAGCTACCCTTCCTACGTCCTCTCCTAGTAATCTGCCTCTTCTGGGTCAAGCCCAGTATTCCACCCCTCCAACCACATCCCACTTCCCCACAGCACATCAGTATTTTACAATGCCCGATTACGAGAGGCTTTCTGGGAGACACTCCAGATCCAAACCACAACAATAAGTAAGCAGGTTGCCAAGACAGTTGATAATATGGTTTTGCATGGTATACTGTTCTTAGAGGAATAAACCTACTTGTGATCTTGCTTGTTTTCCCTACTAACATCCTGTATCTCATTAGGGTGTTTGGTTCAAGTCATCATATGTATTAGAGCAGGTATTGGCCATGTAGAGTCTATACTACCTGAGTACTGTACAGACTCTGGAGCCAGTGGTGGATCCGTGGCTAGTTCCACCACTCTCTAACTAGGAGACTTTGGGTTATTTCATACCCTGTGCATCAGTTTCCTCAGCCACAGGGTAAGAATGATCAAAGCACTTATATTTTAGGATTGTTTTAAGGATTGAGAAATATATATAAAAGACGGAGACTGAAACTTTATGAACAGTCATTGTTCTTATTTGAAGAATTCAGTTTGTACAGAGCCATCCTTGGAGCAGGATTTTAAAATAAAGGAACCAAGATTGTAAAGAGAAAAATATTTTTTGGGAGAGCTACAGTTTGATTCTTGGCTTATCAAGTAGTAGAGACCTTCTTCAATTTATTTACCGAATAAACAGAAGGAAAAAGAATTCAAGAATAAAGCAATACTGGTTTTCAGAAAAATCCTTTCTGTGACATGCAGTGAGCTGTTCCTCCCAAACTGGAATGAGAATTATTGCAGGAGCTTAAAATAAAAGTGTGTTTTGTTCTAGGAGAAAGTTCAAAAGGAGCCTTCAGGCTGTACTACCACTCGGCCCTGATGCTGAGCCACAGACTACAGACTAGACCATGTTTCCTGGCTCTCACACCTCACTGTTTTTAAACCCTGTACCCTCCAATATTCTAGTTCACCTAGTTCTTAAATTCTTCCCAAGAAGACCCAGAACCCAATAGTGGTAATGTATATCCATGAATTAAACAGTACTATAACTGTCTAACCTAAAAATTAAAACTGTCTTTAAGGAATTCAGAATTCTAACAACTTCATGTCTGGACTTTTAACAAAAATCTAATAATCATGACGCATTCCATTTTTCCAGTTGTTTTCAAAGTTTACATGTTATATTGTAAGGAGTCTCCCTTTCTACTGGGTTTCAAGCCACAATATAGCCAGATGCTGGACAAGCTGCAGTAAGCATTGTTTTTGAAATACGTTTTTCTGGGCTTACAAGAAAATGAGGAATGGCTTCAAGGTATGTCATCCTCTATTCCACAAAAAGAGAGCTGAACTGTGAGCTTGAACAAGGCTAAATGGAGAGAAATAACCCAGAGGCATAAACACTGACAGGAGCCCTGGAATTGAAGTTCTCTTGCCGTAGAATGAAAAAGCCAACACTGAGAGCTCTGAACCATGACCCCTGGAAGGGACCCTCATGGACCCCACCGAGTAGCCCCAGTGGCTACCATGAGTGACAGCAAAACAAAACCATTTACATTTGTTTAAAGAACTTAGATCCCCAAGGTTTTAATTTATTAGAACTATCAAATAGAATGTAAAGTATGTGTCTTAGTTACTTTTTCATTGCTGTGACTCAGTACTCGACATCCACAAGTTTAGGGGAGGAGAGGTTTATGTTAGCTCACAGTTTCAGAAGATCACATTCCACTCAGGGGCAGCTGACAACAGTGGAAGTACATGGCAGAGGCAGAGGTGGAGGTAGCTCCTCACAACATCACAAACAGCCAAGTCAAGGCAAATTGAGACTAGTCCTCCAAGGAAGGCAGGAAGCAGCTTATGTATCCTTCCAGGTCTCATCCCAGTGATCAGCCCCTCCTAGATCAGGTGTGGAAGGTGTGGTAAACCTTTACCACACACCTGTAATCTACATGCCTGTAATCCACCCCTCCAGATTAGGCCTCAATCTCCCAACAGCACATGGTTCCATAGTCTATAACATTCAAATACATGAGACTTGGGGGATGTTCCAGATCAAGTAGTATGTATAGTCTGATTTCTGGAAAGATGAAGCAGATGTGCTCACCTTCCTTATTCCTGTAGTTAAGTAAAACTAAAATTTTTGCACATGATTATATAAAACAAATGGGAAGGCTCTCGAAGTTGGAGAGAAAGCAGAGATCTAGCTAGGAGCCTCAGAACCTGAAACATGGTACTGAATTCCTTGTGTTTTCTTTTGACAAATACATCTTGGACTTGTAGCTGAAAAAGACAGTAACCCAAAAGCATCAATAGCACACACATAAAAAAGGCCTCCTCTCCAGTCACAGGACCTGGGAAGGGAAAACCTAGTAAGACAGAAACTTCCATAGAATAAGTGCTGTACTCTAGGTACAACATAATTACTAGTGGGCCAACACCACCATGCCAGCAGAGGACAAGCGAGGAGCCTAGGTTTTAACATCAATCAAGCTTAGGCACCTTAATCACAACAACTTCATTAGGGTAATGTCAGAAAAGGCAAATTTAAGTAAGATCTAGAGTCTGATAACCATCTCCAAAAA